>JAHHZJ010002193.1:0-31574 GCA_021437245.1 Aegilops speltoides
ATATCATCAATATCAATCAAGCGGGGTAGGGTTTTACCTCCATCGAGAGGGCGAACACAGGAAAAAACATCATGTCCCTTGTCTCATGTTACCATCTGCCTAGGCGCCTGATTCGGGACCCCCTACCGAGATCCGCGGTTTTGACACCGATATTGGTGCTTTCATTGAGAGTTCCACGTGTATGCGTCACCCATAGGCCCGATGGCTCCTTGATCATCAACAGCAGCAGCGGTCGAGGCGAGACTTTTCTCCCGGACAGATCTTGTGATGGCGGCCGACCGCCTGCGGGCAATTCCTTAGCCATTTGGAGCGGATCAGCTTCGCCCTGGCCATCGGTCAGATTTGGAAGTTTGAACTACGGCCGACATCGCGGAGACTTGATCTTGACGGATTCGAGCCTGGACAGCGAACGCGGTGTCACGATGGGCATGATTTAGCTCTGCTGCCGGACGGTTGCCTGGAGGCCGCACAGAGTCCTCCGACCCTTAGCTCGGGGCCCATTGCGCCGATGTCGAGGATGGGTGGTGGACACGCCTCGAGGGCTGCTACCTCTCGGTGTCGGTGTACTAAGGTAAAGTACCTCGGTACCCCAACGTACCTGCGAGCGATCCTGACTTCCGTGTTGGATCCATGCAAGCGCTTGCGGAGATCATTTCCACTCCACACCAAGCCATTCAAGAACAAAGTGTACAAGACAGAAGATCGGGACCCGGCAAGAGGCTTGCCGGGAAGGCCGTCGAGGCTCAAGATTATATCACTCATGCAAGGCCTGGCGAAGGAGCTTCGCCGGGAGACTAGAAGATCACATCACAGAGAGACACGCCTCGGCGCCATACGCGTCGGCGAGGGGAAGCGGCAAATTCTGAGCCGACAAGCTCCGGGCAGCAAGATCAAGACCCGGCAAGGTACTTGCAGGAGAACTGCTGCGTGCCCTCACTCCAAGTCATCTGCCCTTAGCGTCGCCCGCAGTTTTCTCGAGCCGCGTGGCGGGTGGCTGGGCTGCATGGAGGTGCGGTGGCACTCCGCAGTGGTGGCTTCATCGCCGTGGCAAGCGGAGGCATAAGGCGGGAGCTTTTGGGCGGCGGCGGACGGGCATTTAATGCTCTTGTCCCCCTCTGTCCAAAAGTAGGTAGAATCCTTTGTTCACATACTTGTAGCTGCCTTTGTTCCCTTGCTGTTCCAACTACCACCTCTTTTACGTTTTTACCCCTCTACCCTCGTTGACACTTGTCGGTGACCCTTGCCCTATAAAGGAGGCCCATGCACTGCGTAGAGGAGGTTCGATCATTCACTACTCTGCGAGGTTGGAACCATTGGCAACTCGCAGCTCGGGGTAGCTGCTATTGTAGCTCTCAAGCTCCCGAGCACAATACAACACAAAAAGCAGCGGTAGGGTTTTCTGCGACCATCGCGACCGAAGCTGGGTAAAATCCTCGCCCAGCGCATCGCCTCGTCTGCTCTCCGCGCATCCTCCGCCCTCGTCCAGGAACACGAAGGGCTCCGGCCCCATAGGTGTCCCAGTTGGCGTGCCACCAGCGCCCGTCCGTTCCGCGCGCGACATCTCTGGCGCGCCCGGTAGAAGCGCCCGAGGTTATGCGGACCTGATCCGGCGTTAAGCGGCGCGTTCTTCATCGACCGCCCGGCTTCGCCGACCTTCGCCGACAAGCTGCGCCATGGCCCGAGCGAGAGCTTCAAGGTCGCGGACCCATCTCCATCTTCCCGCCGCCACGGGCAGCGGTGGGTGGAGGAAACGCCGTCGAAAGGTGGGCACCGGCGAGAACTTTTCATGGCGCCACGAGATCGAGATCGGACGGGACGGCGCGCCTCGGTCTCCGTGGATCCACGTCCATCTCAGCAGCTGACGACCGGCAGCGCCATACCACGAGAGGTGGTATCCGCTTCTTTGAGGCAAGAGCATGCGGGGCTCGCGGGATGCTCCGGACTGCTGTCCATGCATGAGCAGGGCAAAAGTGCGGGGAGACTCTCGCTCCTCCTATAGCTACTAGGAGTCGAGCATATCACATTCCTCGCGCCCGCTCGTTCCGCTCCCCCCTCGCGGCAAGCGCATCTCCTGAGCAGCTTCTGGCTGCCGTCGGCGCACCATCGAGCTCTAAGTCCGGCGAGGGCGGCTCAGTGCTCACTCGGCGGCGTAGCCCCTCGGGCGCTATAAGCCCGGCGAGGACAGCTCTGGTGCTCGTTAGGCAAGCAGCGCCTCCCGGAGTCTTCGGCGTGTCAAATCGGCGCCATTGAGCTCCGCTTTGCAAGTGCAAAGAAACAAGAAAAGAAAAAGCTAAATCGCTCGAGCCTTCGTGCGAGCACTTCTTGATTCCATGCTTTTACTTGTTATATCCCTCGTACACTTTCGTCTTTTGTGCGCGGGAACTGTCTTGTTGAGAGCACTTTGCTGTGAATAGCGCACCCTTATCTTGCCGAGCACACTCAGCGAGTTAAAAAGTGAGCCGCGACCAGCTTGGCGCCATTGTTTCGTTTGAGTCTGTTGAGCAAGTTAAGCGTCGCGAACTACACTGCAACAAGGTTGCTTGCGGAAGCGGCCGCCGACCGGCGGGCTGCTGATGTCCCGCACTCAGCAAGCGCGTTAAGCGCCAAACAAGTTCCCTAGAAGCGTGGGGTGGAAGTGCACAAAAAGCGTAAGGTAGAGGGTGTAGCGTGGCAAGCCTTGCCGTGAGGTGTCCTCCGTATATGAGAGACTTGGCGCGAGAGGAGCCAAAGTCGTGGCTCGATTGCGTGCTTGTTTTGTTTCGAGTCCGCTCAACAAACACAAGTGTCTTGCTGCACCCTTATCTTGCTTCCGAGCCTGCTCGACAAGTTAAGCGTCGCAATGGCCCGACAAGGTTGTTTGCGGAAGCAACACCGCCATTGAGCTGTCCGCTGACAAGCGTGTTCGCCCGGCAAGCTCCGAGGCGTGAAGTACAAACATCTGAAGGAGCAAAGCTCGGCATCGTGTTGCATAGTCAAGATTTATATACACATGCGTATACATAAAGCTGTTGCATATCTACCTCAGCTGTGTTCATGACTGAAATTGCAGCGACAAGGAAGAACCGAAGACCACACCAGCACACGGGCCGGCAAGCGAGGGTGCGGGAGCTCGAGTCTAAAGTTCCTCCTCGGGCCAGCCTCATTGGGGACTGCGAGCACCAAGTTTAGTCTCCGGCAAGCCGAGAGTTCTTTGGGGAGACTCTGATATCGAGATAAGCTTTTCCATCCCTCGTCATGCATCCTTTTATGGACGGAGATCGCGGGGCTGCGTCTTTGAACGATCGTGTCTTGTAAAAACCCGTGCGTGGAGGGCGAGTCGTGGTCGATTCGCGTGCTTGGTTTGTTTCGAGTCCGCTCAACAAGCATAAGTGTGCGCTGCACCATATCTTGCTTCGAGCCTGCTCGACAAGTTAAGCGTCATATAGCGGCGGCAAGGTTGCTTGCGGAGCGACACCGCCAGCGGGCTGTCCGCGTTCGGCAAGCGTGTTACGCCCGGCAAGCTCCCGTTAGCGTAAGAACACACAAAGCCGCGATCAAGTAAAAAGACTTCAGTCCGGCAAGCTTTCCTTCTTTTCATTAAAAACATCCAATTTAGTACAAGTCCATAGAGGATGGAAAACATGATAGAGAGGATTACAAGTTCTCAAATGCAGCTAATGCCGAGGGCTTACAATTTAAAAGATAAGGTGCGTGATCCCTCTGTTTCTCTGTTAGGGAGTTGAGGGAGGTAGGTCAAGAGCCCCGGCAACAAGCTTGCTTGGGAAGAACCCGGCAAGAGGAGTTTGTCGGAGAAAGGAAAGGCGCCTAGGAGGCGTGGCGGTGGCCGCCGCCGTGCCCGAGGCTGCGCCAAGGTAGCGGGCATGGGAGCGCATGCCGGAGAGCCACCTGGCGCCGGAAGACCCCAAGAGAACACCCGGGGGCGGCGGGAGCTTGGCGGAGGCAGGCGTCGGGCGAGCTTGAAGGCGGGGTGATGGGACATCGGCGGCGAGGCACCTGCGCCCTCGTACTCGATTTGCGGCCTTGCCACCATCCCCTCTTCCTCTTCTGCTGCCTCTCCGGCCGCCAAGGAGCGGCCAGGGGAGTTCAGAAGGCGGCGACCGAGAAGGAGGTGGTTGGTGGCCTTGTGAGCAGCGGTGTCCAAGCGCCTAGTCGGACCCGCCATCCCCTACGTCGCCCGCTGTCGCTCTCCTCCTCGTCACTCTCGCTCGGGGAGGAGCCTTACGCTATCCGAGGAGCTGTCCACAGCAAGCGTGCCGGGTCCCGTGGTCGCCGAAGACCTTGGCGGCGGAGGTCACCATCCATTAACTTGAAATGGAGGTGAACCCGCCGTCAAGCTATGAATCGGCGAGCGTCTTCCACCCTCGGTCGAAGAACATCACGCCGGGGCTGGGGACACGACACTCACCCGAGTGCGCTGATCCGCAGCCCCTCATCGTAACTCCATCACGTCGGGTGGATCCGGCCCCATTGCGTCCATGAGCAGGGGCGGCAACGAAAGCAACGACGAGGCGCCAGCTGATGAAGAACTCCGGGGTCATCTCCGGTGTGGACGCGCCATGGTCGGGGGCGCGGGGGAGGCGGGAGGCTCGCCCGCCACGACCTCTCCCAGGACCGCCTCGGCCACGCCCTCGGCCAAATCGATCACGGCCCGCGCCCTCCCTCTCCCTCTCGGGGCGGCTCCGCCTCCACGGGGAGCAGGATGGGGCGGTGCGCTGCCTAAAGCGACCAGCGCCGCCACCCGTCGAGAGCAGGATTCCCTCCTTCCATGGCGGCAAGAAGAGCGAAGACAAAAGCGAAGGGAGAAGAAGATGGTCTGACCATTGTGCTCCCCTTCCGCCCCTTTTAAAGGCGAGGTGAAACTCAACCGCCCCTTCGACCAATCGAGGCGAGAAGGCAGAGGAGGCGGGGCCGACTCGCCTCCTCCCCGTGGCGGCCCGGTCTCCCCACCGCCGCCCGCGACCCCGTGCATGAGGCGCGTGGCGGTGGAGCCGGAGCAGACGGCGGGTGAAGCGACCCGCTCTGCGCCACGATCAGGGGTAGATGCTTTAAAAGGCGCATCGCCGCCCACCTATCCCAGCCGCAATCGGCGCATGCCGTTCTTGAGGAGGGAGGCGGCGGATGCTGGCAGATCCGGCAGCGCCATGAGCCGGCGTGCCCGTGCCTTGTCTTGGGCACAGCCCAACAGCGCTTCGGCACCGTGTATGGCCCGAGGCCGGGGGCTCTGTCGGTGTACTAAGGTAGGGGTACCTCGGTACCCCAACGTGCAGGCGATCACAACTTCCGTGCTGGATCCTGGCAAGCGCTTGCGGAGATCATTTCCCTCCACACCAAGCCATTCAAGAACAAAGTGTACAAGGCGAAGATCAGGACCCGGCAAGAGGAGCTTGCGGGAAGGCCGTTCGAGGCTCAAGATTATATCACCCATGCAAGGCCTGGCGAGAGGGCTCGCCGGGAGACTAAGAGATCACATCACAGAAGACCGCCTCGGCGCCATCACAGCGTCGGCGAGACCGGGAAGCGGCAGGATTCTGAGCCCGACAAGCTCCGGGCCGGCAAGATCAAGACCCGGCAAGGTACTTGCCGGGGAGGCTATGCTGCGTGCCCTCACTCCAAATCATCGCCTGCAGCGTCAGCGCATGTTTTTTCTCGAGGCAGCGTGGCGGGTGGTGGAGGCTGCATGGAGGTGCGGTGGCACTCCGCAGTGGTGGCTTCATCGCCCGTGGCAGCGGAGAGCCTTAAGGCGGGGAGCTTTTAGGCTGACGGCGAAGGCATTAATGCTCTTGTCCCCTCTGTCAAAAGTAGGTAGAATCCCTTTGTTCACGCCTTGTAGAGCCCTTGTTCCCTTAACATTTCCAACTACCACCTCTTTTACGTTTTACCCCTCTACCCTCGTTGACACTGTCGGTGACCCTTGCCCTATAAAAGAGGCCCATGCACTGCGTGAGGGAGGTTCCGATCATTCACTACTCTCGCGGGGTTGGAACCATTTGCAACTCCAACGCTCGGTGTAGCTGCTACTGTAGCTCTCCAAGCTCCCGAGCACAATACAACACAAAAGCAGCAGTAGGGTTTTACGCGACCATCGCGGCCCGAAGCTGGGTAAAAATCCTCGCCCCGCGCGCATCGCCTCGATCTGCTCTCCGCGCATCCTCCGCCCTCGTACCGAACACACGAAGGGGCTCCGGCCCCATAGGTGTCCCGCGGCGGGCGTGCCACCCAGCGCCGTCCGTTCAGCGCGCGCGACATCTGGCGATAGGGCGAATACCGACCCTTCCTTCGCCAAAGCCCGCGGCGTCGAGTGCGGACTCCTCGTCGGACCCCGAACCTCCGCGCCCCTGCCTTGTCGAGTCGATTGGGCACCGATCATGGAGTTCACTCTGCGGATATCTTTCAATACTACGCCTTTCGTGACATCCTGGAACTTGCTAAAGTGTCTCCCCTTATCGAGGGCCATGGCTGGATTATGGTCGGGGCGGTTGGGATGCGGACGGCGAAGAAATTGAAGCCCACCCACCACCCTTACGTAGCCACTTGTCGATGACTTAACCGACATGCTAGACTTCGACTCGAAGGCATCGGCGGTATGGGCGGCGATGTCGGAGGCGACCAGAACCAGTGCCCATAGGGCCTTTGAAGCTCCCCTCATCATCGACATATACATGGTGGACATCCCAAAAGGATGGGAATGGCGATGGAACAGCGGAGGATGACCCCGAGGAAACAGCCTAGCGTCGGCGTGGCGCCACACTAAATCCGCCACGGTAGGAATGAAGATTCGGCACGGAGATAATAACACCGGATAGTGCGAAGACAACCCCTCCGGCAAGATTCAGCCACGGGAGGATGGAGAAGCCAGCCCTCGTGAGAGAGTGGCGGAACAAAGAGGTGAGGGCGATTATTACATGCCTCCCTCGAAGGCGAGGCAAGCCTCGACAGCGATGAATTTGTGCGTGCACGAGGATCTGTCGAACAAGGCGTTTTAAGCGCGGGCTTATAGCCACGGCAAGTGAGGAGTCTGGACTAGGGGGTGTCGAATAGCGGATTATCGATGTCGCGGACTCCCAGACTACGAAGATAGAAGATTGAAGACTCGGCTCGTGTCGGAAGGTACTTTACTTGGCGTGGAAGGCAAGCTTAGCGTCTGGATATGTAGATCTCTACCATTGTAACCGACTCTGTGTAACCCTAGCCTCTTGATTGTCTATATAAACCGGAGGGCTTTAGTCCGTAGGACACAACATTACATCTCAACAATCATACCTTAGGCTAGCTTCTAGGGTTTAGCCTCATTGATCTCGTGGTAGATCTACTCTTGTACTACCCATATCATCAATATTAATCAAGCGGGGCGTGAGGTATTACCTCCATCGAGAGGGCGAACACAGGTAAAAACATTGTGTCCCTCGTCTCTGTTACCATCGCGCCTAGCGCCTGATTAAGGACCCCCTACCGAGATCCGCCCGGTTTGACACCGACATTGGTGCTTTCATTGAGAGTTCCTCGTGTAAATGCGCCGATAGGCGGATGCCTTTACCGTCTTCAAAGGCGGTGTTCTCACCGGAGGACCTGGCGCCGGTCGGACAATCCGACTCGGCGGTTTCCTTATGACCGCTGTCCGGCCGTCGCCGGCAATGACTTCTCAAGTTAAATCGAAAGCAATCTTGAGTCAGCCCTAAAGCTGCGAACAGTTAGATCAATCGAGCTCTCGTACATTGAGCTCTTGGATCGCATCGCCTCCCAGGGGTCATAGCAGACTACAATCAGATTGGGCTTAAAACCGATCGGAGAGATTAACTCTCCCAGTTACCCACCACATCGAAGTGGTAGAAGAACAACTTCGGCAACTTCGTTGCCATTGTTGAAAACAATCGTGTCCGGACTCCCGAACCCTCCGCGGATTCAGCAGATGCGGACTCTGACCGAACATTGAACCTAGAATCATCGTCGCTCCGGACTCATTGGGCTGTTTCCAGCAGATCAAGCTTCAAATCGGAAGTCCCTCGGCCAGTGAGCCCAAAGATGGGCAGGGGTCCGGATTTTGTTCCACCCTCCGCCGGACATATCGACTTATCTCTAGTTAAGCCAAGAGCCCTCGGAAGCAGTACATCATTCTTGGGCGATTCCTCCTGGTTATGGGCGGGATAAAGGACTGCCAAGGAGAAGCATAATCTCAATATTCATAATAGCGCGCGGACAAGGGAATCTGAGCGCCATCGATAAATCGCCAAGATTACGCGTTTTACCGATCTGGCATCCATAGTCTTGAAAATCTTGTGTGATGGAAAGTTTCGGAAAACTGAAAATCAATTTTGGGATAATCCGGCCCCAAACCCAGTCCAGCGGTAAAGGCGCCTCACAATCAAGGCCCCATCGCCAAAAATCAAAAAGCAAAAACCCGGCAAAGGAAGCGGAACCCGTCTTTGGAGGGATGGCTCAATGGACCCTATAAACTTCTGTCTGAGGGGGAGCTGTCCCCAGCATAGCCTTGAGCATGTTGGATATTCGGCAGATGGCCAAAAGTGGCGAAAACTTACGGCTCCGAAACCACTCAACAATACCAGCAGGTGTCCAGCGATCTTGAGACTTTTCGCATCAAATAATATCACAGCGAACAATCAGCGAACTTCGCGAAGTCTACCAAGTAGCAACAACAAATCCATGGGCGACACAGCTATCACCTTGAGCGCTAGCGGCGAGGCCCACATCTCGAACTACGGGCAGGCCGGCCTGGTACTTAGTCCCATAGTGGGCCCGGCTTCCGTGACAAAAGGTACTCATGGGCGGCGGCCAGACTAAACCTCATTCTGAGAAACCACGGAAAAAAGGAAATCGCGGAGCCGTATTGAAGCGAAGCAGCACAACCTTGAGAGGAATAATCCCTGGCGGCAAGAGCGGCTGCTGCGGAAAAAATCACACTACGATGTGGTGTTAGGCTCTCCAGGACAATTACAGATCCGAAGAAGTCACGTTCAGGTAGCCCGTTCAGCAGCGGCTATCCGCCATAATGGGGCGAAGAGGCATTCACAATTTTTCAAGCAATACCTCATTGCGGGTTACATGAAGCTCAAAATGCACAGGCGGCGGAATAATCACTCTCGTCGATGATCCGGACACGGCACTCAGCGCCGAAAATAAGGCGGCCGCACTAGCCCTCGAGGCACTTATCCAAAGCCTTAGCGGCGAGAAGAACTTATCGCGCCACGCTCTCAGGGTAAGCGAGGGAATGACGTGATACTTGATAAAAGATCCAAGTCCACCTCCTTCAAACCAGCCAGAGGAGATAGTTAAATTTCAGGTCCACCGCGGACCCAACAAAGGCGGCCTCCATCCGGACGCAGATTGAACCCGAAGTCGGCGCCGCTGCGCGTGAATTCGCCGGAAAATTGGGACATCTTCGCTGGCACCCTTCGGACATGCCGGAATCCCTCGCATGATTGGCGGAACACAGCCTAAACATCACGAAAGGATTCAAACCAATCAAAGCAGGCTCTTCGATGATTTTCAGAGCCCAAAAAGACAAGCAATGGGAGAAAGAGCTAGCCAAGTTATTGGAAGCCGGATTCATCAGAGATATCAAACATCAGGACTGGCTAGCAAATTTGGTGATGGTACCAAGAAAGGACAAATCTGGCGCCTCTGCGTCGACTTCAAAGACCTCAATAAGGCTTGCCCAAGGATCCTTTCCCCTCCCGCATCGATCAAATTATCGATGCCACGGCAGGTTCACGATTCGATTGTGCTTCACGGATGCATACTCGGCTATCATCAAATCAAGATGGCGAAGCGAGACCAAGCCATAGCGGCATTCATCACTCCATACGGACCATTACGCTTCAACACGATGCCCGCCGGACTCAAAAAATGCGGTATAACATATCAGCGCATGATTCAAACATGTCGGCTGCCGGATAGGCAAAAGCAATCGAGAGCATCGTGAGCGGCGTAGTCGTCAAAACGCTCTGTCGAAACTTTAGTAAGGCGATTTGAGGCTCACATTCGACAACCTCGGAGCATATGACATTAAGCTTTGAATCCGGAGAATATGTTTTACGGCGTACCAAGTAGGAAAATTCTTTGAGCTTCATTGTATCCGGTAGAGGAATCGGCAAATCCGGCCAAGATCCGAGCTACATCACGATTGGATATCCCAAGGACCTCAAGCAAATACAAAATTAACGGGATGCGTGGCAGCCTAAAGCCGTTTATCTCCGTTTAGGAGAGAAGGCGTTGCCTCTTTATCGCCTCCTAAAAGGCACGAACACCAGTTGAATGCGGATCGTACTTCTTGGACTTCGAAGAAATAAAGGCCATATTGGCAACAAATCCGGTCTGGCTGCGCCCACTCCGGCGAACCGATGTTGTTATACATACGCTGACACATCAAGTTGTGGCGCTGTCTCGTCGTCGAGCGAGCAGCGAAGGGCATAAATTCCCTCTTCAAAACCGATGTATTACGTATCCTTGTGTTAACCCCTGCCAAATCCGTTACCGCACTATCAAAAAATAGCATATCACGGTGTTCATAGGCGTCGGAGCTCCAGCACTACTTTCAAGAGTGTTCGATAACGTTGGCCTCACTGAAGTTCCACTCAATGACATTATAAATAAGCTACGGCGCTTAGCAGGCGGGATTGCAAAATGGGCCATTGAGCTCTTGCCATTCGACATAACTTACAAACCTCGGCAGAACCATAAAATCGCAAGTCTTGGCTGACTTAAATCCCGAATGGACGAGCCAGAGACTACCTAAAAGAGTCGTCGCATACTCCAATTGGACTATACGCTTAGACGGCTCCAAAATGTTGGCGGATGGGGAATGCTGGCGTTGTGCGATCACCGGAGAATCTGGATCCGATATGTACTTCAAATAATGTACACGGACTCCAACAATGCAGCCCGAATATGAGGCCTTGTTACATGGTCTCCCGAGATGGCGGTCTCCATGGGCATTCAGCGCCTAGAGGTCTTGCGAGGATTCAAACCTCGCAATATCCCAAATAAATGGAGACTTTGGCGTAAGGATCCGAAAATGGCAGCATATCGTAATGCTGTCACGAAAATGTCATTTCGGTTTGAAGGACTCGAATTCCATCACATAGCAGAGAGATAACAACCAAGCGGCCGAGCATTACAGCATGCATCGGTGCGAAGCGATGATGTAAATCCTCAAATATATCTTCTGGAGCGGCTCTTCAGAGCCATCCGTCTTGTGGGAAGAAGTCCGGTAGCGACATACCGGAGAAAGCCGCCAATTGGTGATTCAGCACAAGCGTAACACAATCCGCCCGCGACATAATAGGCGATAATCGCGCGTGAATGCGAACCTTTCTGGCCTGGCTTACTTGGCGAGAACTCCCGAAAAGACCAAAATGAGGCCCCATTGCATAGTCCGGTGATCGAAGGCCTACAAGGTTCCACGAGGAGAACTTTATAAGAAAAGTACTACTCGAGTCCTTCAAAGATGTATCTCCGAAGAAGAAGAAGTGAAACCTCACGGCTGAAATCCATCTTGGACTAGGTGGACACCTACCACAGCGGCGCAGACACAGATAGAAAAAGCGTTAAATGCAGGATTTTATTAATGACAACTCGAAGGCGGATGCATAGGACTTGGTCAGGCGATCGTCGGTTGCAGCTCTTCGCTAATCGAGCCATATGCCACCCACCCTCAAGCCATACCCATTACCGGCGTTCGATGCAGGGGCTTGACATGGTGGGACCCTTAAAGGGAACCCACAGAAAAAAACCTGTTGGTCATGGTGGATAAATTCACCAAATGGATAGAGGCCAAACCGGTCGAAAGCAGCGAGTCGGACGGTGATAGACTTTATATCGAGAGGTGGTACACGTTCTGAGTCCCCATAGCATCATCACCGATGCGACCGAACTTCACAGCCGATGAGGTCAAGGCATGGTGCAAAATATGGGCATTAGCTCGACTATCCGTCGATCTATCACCCTCAAACCAGCGGTCAAGTGGAAAGAGCAAGCGGTCTAATAATGGCGGCATTAAACCCGGACTAGTGAGTCACTCACTCGTCAGACACAATGGGTCGAGGCTCGACTCCGTACTCTGGGGGCTGCGGACAACGCCCTAACGTACTACGGTTCACACCATTTTTATGGTATCTGGCCGCGGAGTAGTCTGCCTGCGACATTATTCATGACTCACCTCGAGTGCGCATGTCGAGGAAAGAAAGCCGAGCTTGATCGGCGGGATAGCTGGACACATCGGAGGAAGAGCGTGGCGTCGCGAAGGCTCGTTCGCATTTTACGGCAGCAGGCTTGAAGATATCAAGCGATGCGGGCCAAGACCTATGCGTTGGTGAACTAGTTCTCGCTGCGGACAAGAAAAGGACAAGCTCAAACCGGATGGGAAGGCCCTTCATCATTGACCAAATCTTGACCGGTAGGCGTCCGTCTCTGAATCGTCGGACAACCGAGCTCGAGCGAACCCATGGAGCGCAGCCGCCTTCGGCGATTCTATGCCTAGCGCGGACTAAGAGTTCGTCCCCTTCCCCGTCAATCTTTTATACTTGGCTGTCTTTTATCTCTCTTTTTATCCTTTTAAAAATTAAACAAATCCCTTGGGGCCTATTTTCGCATTCTTTGCATACATCTGACGTGCCGCCCTTTTCGTTATTCTGAGGGCTTCTTTTACGAAGCTCAACTATAAGGTTTTATACCCAACACATGTGTCATGCTTCCACATGTACCTTTTACTTCGCCATTATATGCATCGATATGACTTAAGTTTTGGCCAAAATTTGGGTTGCACGGCTCTGTGCTTACCCCTCGTTCCGATTGTTGGCTAGGTGGTAAAGGAGCACCTCTGCGATTATTACGCTTGGTTGAGCGGATGTGTACCTCAGTGGGTGAAGCGAAAGCTAGTGTTCTTAAGGAATATTGATCGGTGGTTTAAAGATGACTTTTACCTATTTTCTACATATGCCACGGATGTTTCTTTGCTCCATTGGCGGTCAGGACATGCACTTTAGGGCATGCCACCCAGCGAAAAGAACCCATAGAGAACTATTCTCCTGGAAGATGTTTCTTACTAACCATGTAATATAACATAACTAGTTGGGCACTTGCCTAATAAAGCACTAATGACCCCTCGCCTAGTCTCCATGCATACCACGGTTATTTATTAACCAAAAAGGTATTCGGACACACTCAGGAATCTAGGGTCGAGTTAGAGCGAAAAGGTAGAACAGCGACAAGCGATCTACAATCCAGCTAGAAGGCATTTCACATGTCATTTTTAAGGATAACATACATTGTCAAGTTTATTGATTGTATTCCTCCTCAATCCCGTCTAACGAGCTGTCTAGCTTCTGATCCCGTTAGGAAAATTTAGCGGCCAGTTCTACAGCTGTACACTAAACTCACGAGGGATCTCCTTCCCGTCGGGCCCCACCGGTCCAACCGGCCATATGGTTGGGATCCGCCTTCTTGTACCAGCGTCTTCACCATGGCCCAAGCCTCCACAGCACCTTGACGGACAGGCCAAAACCTTCCACAAATGGAAGCTGCCGCACTCTGTAGCTTCTCTGCAAGCTCCCGAGGCCCTCGGGCGGGACGAGGAGAGGCCATAAAGCTTTGTCTGATGCCACTCATTGCTGCCGAACTTCGCTTCGCTCTGGCCGCAACAGTTAGGAAGTTGATCACTCATTGATCACGGGCATCTCCTCCTTGAGGATGGCCCGTGAGTATACCTACAAGACATATCCGTCAAATCGCTTCCTTGCCAAACTCTTCTTCCTAAGAGAGTTCGCTCAAGCACTTACTATAGATGCTGCAGACAAGCCGTTGATTCTCCTTAGCGAGCGGACAGCTCGGCCTGTCGCCTTTCAGCTCTTCTCCGAGCTTGGCATTGGCATCTTGAAGCTTGTTCCTTTCTGTTGAACTCTGTTGACACATTCTCCCGACTTTTAGCTGGCGTAATAGCGATTACTGTCCGGATCTTGTTGGGCAGCACCTCTGATGTCGTTATTAGACTCGATGCGCCTTACGCCGCTAGCGCTTATATTCATTTATACAAATGTGTTACCGGAGGGGTCTTTCCATCTCCTCTGCGGCGACAAATCTTGACCTCAAGTTGGGCCTTGCAGTCTTGCGCGCTCCGGGACAGTGGGCGTTCTTCTCGTTAAGAGCACGAAAGTTTACATGATCCTTAAATCAGTTAGCATAACTAATTTAAGTCTCGGGAACTCTTGGTGTATACAACCATTAAAATTCCCTTACCGTATGTCTTTAACATCTTTGCTCCGTAACTCTGGTAAAACCATTTTGGGCAGCCGGAGATCGCGTCCCCTTTAAAGGCATCAATGCCTCGGGAAAAGCACGCCTCTTGAAGAAGCTGTCGGCCGGCGTCTATGATTCATAGCGCTCTCCACCTCCGGCGTTGTGGCGGACGATGCTGTCGGTATCCTCCGTTGGGTAGGATCCGGTTCGCGTCTTGCGCTTGCCTCCCCCTCGATCCGGCGTTGGAGCTGGCGGGGAGTTGATTGAGGGCAATTCCTGTGCTTCGCCGATCCGCGGCGCTTTTTCTCTATGTAGATCATGAGCACTTAGAAGTTTCCTCGGGCGTTGCTCGGAAAGGTCAGCGAGCTATACCTCTGCGGCGGCGTTTCCGCCCGCGCAGCTCTCCTTTTCCTCCTGCTGGTTCGGCTGACCTCGTAAGTCGGCCGCGCGAACTCGACTCCCTGCCGTGATAGCGCCTCTGCAAAATACCATCGTTCGCGAAGGTCGAGAATAGGCAAGGATAAAATAGCGGTGTCCGGACTTCGGTCTTGGTCACTGGGATGCGAACTCAGCCGGGGTAGTCGCCGTAATGGCGACCAGCGCATCATCAATGTTTAGTTGGTGATACACCCGTCGATTAGCTCCGCCCAAGGTCGGATCCTCTTGGAGGCGGACCGGGGATCCTTCCGGGTCCTCGGGCTGTGGGCGGGACTCACCATGTCCTCCACGGTCGGCGTAAACTCTGCGCCGAAGACATAATATAAAGCTTAAACTTAATACGGGTAAAGGCCCTTTTGAGGCATTAAACACCCATCCTCAGGGATTGACCACGAGAAAACCCATTCACGGGGTTGGACGAAGAAGTCCTCCTTCTCCCCCTTGTGCAGGCGGATAGGATCTTCACGGATCCTCGGTCGAATCCGACCCTTCTTACGGCCGTGCGAATAGCGTCGTCTTCCCGTTGAAATCCCACATGGGGTGGCCTCACGTATTGCAGCGGCTGCACCCCCGCTTGATCTGCGTCGCCATGACTCCAAACATGGTCGAGCGGAATGAGCCATTAATCTTATCCGGCCCATCAAATAATGGGCGCTCTTGTCTTCCTCCAAGCAGGGGGCTCATGAGCGCCAAGCGAGGTGTTTCTTCAAGGGGCGACATCAAACTCGGGAGGCCAATCCGGATTGGGTCAGCAGGCAGGCGGACGCTATATAAAACCACTCGAGGCCGGTCTTGGATGCCCTCATGAAGTGCGGCTAGGTATCCGGTCCGGCGATCGCCATATTTAGGCGCCGCCCACTTGATATATGGACCCCTGGTGAGAGCGGGGTATGAGGCAGAATAGCCTCTTCCACAATGCGAAATGGGGCTCGATGCCCAGAATAGCTACATAAAAGAGCTCGTGGCCGCGATGTGCAACCTGAAGCGGGCGTGAGTGATAAAGCTGAAGTCCGTAGAACTTGAGGGCCGCGGAGAGCAGGTGTATTGGAAACCAGGCCTTATTAGATAAGGGACAAAGCACCCGCTCCCCTGTTGGGGCTTAGGGTGTCCTCCGCCTCGCTCCTCCTCGATAAGTAACCAGTCCGGCTCGGACCCGGAACAATGAAGGCGGAGAAGCCATCCCTCTATTTGGAGCTTTACTAGCTCGTTGTGCGAAATAGAGCACCTCCTCAATCCCGGCGATGGGCTGGGAAGCGTGAGGAAGAGCGTGTTGACGATCCATGGTGGAATGGATTTGAGTCGGCGCCGATGGGTATCTGTGGGAGGAGGATGGTGCGGTTTGGATCTGGATCCCTGCCCCTTTAATGGTGGTGACCCGCTGACAGCGAGGGTGAAATGTAAAGACTCCTGGCACCGCATTGCGTGCGAGCAGCGTGGAAGAGGGCCATAATTTGGCGTAGAAGCCAAAAGCCGCGATATTCGAGTAAAGCGGACCTGTTGGCGAACATGGAATTGAAGGAGAACCCGCCTTGCGCCGAAGACTACAAACACGCTGGACTTATCGTCATTGAAGCCTGGTTCGAGAGACTCTTGAGGAGTCTGGACTAGGGGTGTCGGATAGCGGATTATCGATATCCGCGGACTCCCGGACTACGAAGATAGAAGATTGAAGACTCGGCGTGTCGGAAGGTACTTTACTTGGCGTGGAAGGCAAGCTTGGCGATCTGGATATGTAGTTCTCCTACCATTGTAACCGACTCTGTGTAACCCTAGCCTCTCCGGTGTCTATATAATCCGGAGGGCTTTAGTCCGTAGGACACAACATTACATCTCAACAATCATACCATAGGCTAGCTTCTAGGGTTTAGCCTCATTGATCTCGTGGTAGATCTACTCTTGTACTACCCATATCATCAATATTAATCAAGCGGTCGTAGGGTATTACCTCCATCGAGAGGGCGAACACAGGTAAATACATTGTGTCCCTCGTCTCTGTACCATCGCCTAGATGCACGGTTCGGGACCACCTACCCGAGATCCGCGGTTTGACACGGACGACAAGCAGCCTCAAGAAAAAGCAGCAATAGCTTAGAGCTGACCAAGATTTGCTAGCCGCGGATGGTGAAGTCCTTGCGGCGAAGAGTATGAACTCGGCGCCCTCCAAAAGCTACCCAAGCATAAGCTACTACCCCGATTAGAGGAGGAAGCACATAAACCTACATCACCAGCGCTGTCTGACCGACCCGGCCACCTGCGTAACCGTGGCGGAGAGGCCTCTAGGCCCTCCACTAAAGCCATACCTGGCGTCGCTCGAAAAGTACAAAGCCAGGAGCAGCGCAGGACTTGCGGGACATATTGGAGGATAAGGCAAGACAATCAAAGATTGATCTCACGGATCGGCGTGGGTGCCCCATGATGCTGCGGCGACAACCATCCGTCGGATCTGAAATTCGGCGGGCGAACCACGATGTGAGCTTGCTTGAGCTACGTCGTGATATAGCCCTATCTGAGCGCGCACACCACTATGCTTCACGGATGAAGTAATGAATCATCAAATCCCGAAGGTTTCAAACCCGTAAACATTGAATCCTCGACGACCACGACAAATCCTGCGGTTTGGATCAAAGATTATCTCCTTCATATCCACATGGCCTGCGGTGATGATCTTCACGCCATCAAATACCTCCCTCAAGCTTAAGGACCAGCTCGGCATTGGCTCAATAGCTTGCCGGCATAATCAATTGGGTGTTGGGAGGACCTGGAAGCCGCATTCCTCGATAACTTCCGGGGCACATATGTGCGACCACGAGCGCCGATGACCTAAGACACATAATTCAGCGACCCGAATGAATCGGCGGACAATTACGGACACGGTTCTTAACAAAGAAAAATCAAATCGTCAAATGTCGGATCTGAGGCCCTTGCAGCCTTCAAACATAACATCATGACGAGTGGCTTGCGGCACCTAGGATAGGAAAAGCGAAATCCATGGAAGCCCTCACATCACTCATGACCTGTTCTGTATGGGAGAGGACAGCTGGCTAGCCGCTTGATAACAACCTCACCAAAAATTCGGTAGTTCGGATACCAATGATAGCAATGGCGGTCGGCGTTGCAATAAGCACAAAGCGCCCGGATTAACGGCGACAATACTTGAAGATCGGCGGTCAGCGCTGGATTGAGAGGCTCTAAACCGGTCGTGAAAAAGCCGTTCAAAGAACTACTCGGGCCGTCAATTTGGACCGGATACTCGATCGCTTCGTGCGGATACGGCACCCCAACGCATTAATCTCTGCTTGAGGATTGTTGGGTGTTCAAGCGAGCGAGCAAGCTAATTGCAGAAAGCAATTACAAGGGGCTGCATAGCGATGGCGAGGAGGAGACATGGCAGCGCCGAACAATAGAGGGCGAAGGTTTTACCCACAAGTGCAGACGGTGAACATGATATCACAACCCACATACCCAAAGGGAGGCGGAGCGTGCGCTTCGAGGGCGTATCTGTGATGGAGCGATCGCCCCAAAGTTCAATCCGTGGTCCTCCTGCCGATCACTTTTGATCTAGCGACCACCCACTAGTATCCGCCCACGGCGGATTAGCGCGTGGTTCTAGACCCAATAAATCGGCCAGTTCACCTCACTAGAGTCCTTATGGATGGCGGCGTGACTTTGAACTGCTTTATCGGGATACGGTCGCCAAGATGAGCACAGACCCTCAAGACTAAACCCACAAAAGCGACCTTCAAAGCGTCATACCAGTGTAGAGGCCAATTATGCAGGCTCGATTACACTTGAAGTGGTCTTCGGATCCCGGATAACCCGAGCGAGAGTTAATCTTGACATAGTTCCGTTCTGCGGCGGCTATCATGCCTTCTTTCGGATGAACCGTGTTCGCAAAGTTCAATGCGGTGCCACACTATGCATACCTCAAGCTCAAGATGCCGGGCCCTCGAAGTTCATCACGGTCAATGGAAACACCGAGCGCTCTCCGAGCGGAGGAGCATCTGGCCATCTCGTGGCGGCGAATCTGAAGTAGCCTCTTAAGGCAATTCTCGAGTCCGGCTGTTAGCGACCGGACACCGTCAAAGCGTGCCAGTGACCTACAACAAGACCACAGCGCGTTAGAACGCAGCGTAGCAATGCGGCTAACCCCAGCCCTTGCAAAACCGCGAGACCCGATACCATGCGTACATCACTCGCTCTGGAGATACCATGGGCATAGGGGAGGGGCACGACCACTGCGAGGCCTAGAGTGCGGCTCCACCACACCAGGGCTCCCAAATGGGTCATTCTTTTCTTTCTTTCTTTTTTCTTCTTATCCTCGGGACTCTGTTTCCCGGAAGCTACTGTCCGGTAGTAGACTGCCGAACTCACGATGCTGCGGCGGGGAGCGAGAAAAAGCTCGGCACAGTATCGGTGGTCTCCACTGAGCATTATACTGTTGTATACACCATTCGCAGCCACCTACCCACGGAGGACATGTTAAATAGTCCCACCCCTTGCTTACGCACTATTTGTATCGATTACGCATTCATTGCAGTATTTTTTGAATAAACAATGCATCGCTTTTGCCTATCATTGCATTCCTTTTTATATGTTCACTTACGACATGTTGCACCGTGCGCTTTAGTGCGGCCAAATACCGAGGGCTTAAGTTCCCCAAATTATGGTGTGATAAGTCCGAACACTTTCACAAGTCGGCACCACGAACTTATAGCATTATATGCATCGGCTTGAATCATGTCTTGGGTCAATAGTTGGGTTTGCGGCTCCCATGTTTTGGTACCTTCGTTCCGTTATATCGGCTAAGGTAGCGGTGGGAGAACCACTATGATTGTGCCCAGTTGAGCTGTCTTTGAGCACCTCGATGGAAAGCTAAAACTGCCGTCATGATGGGGGCGAGCGATCATTTGTTAGAAGGTTTTCGAGTCCCTAAAGACTTATGCCGCTTAAGCGAGGAACCGGCTTTGTCGGCCCGGCGTGGATAGAGCCTCGAATTGACCTTCCGAACACTGGGGAGCTTCGAAATTTAAAATTATAAATTCTATGGCTAAGTGAGAGTATTCAAGCATTATAAGTCCGGTTGCCTCGTTCGTTGTGTTGGCGCCTCCTAGAAGGACCCAAAAATGGGAACAAGAGCGCTCAAGTTTATCCGAACACCCCAGCTTTTCGTGGCATGGGGCTGAAACCAACGACTTGCCATCTCTCGAGTTGATAAGCGGCCACCTGAAGGTAATATTTTAAATTAACAAGCGTTGCCCGTGCATATGAACAAAGTTTTCAGCGCCGCAGGATAACAAAATCGAGTCTACTCGAAAATTACATCTTTGGAGCACTCACCATAACAATCGGGCACCCTTGAGACACCCTTATAATACATCTCGGGCGTGCAATACTCCTTGTCCGGCGGTGGCGCGTCCGTCACAAGGTTCTCGGCGTCCATCTTGCCCCGTGCACCTTAGCAGCAGGCAAGGACACCAACGAGCACCTTCAATGCATCACGAAATGCTTGATAGCGTCAACCTGGACATGCATTCACTAGCCGCCGCACCGGCCAAAGTAGCTCGAGGCATGGCTTCTTTGGGCCACGGCCGAACTATAGGGCCCTTCATGGCCTGTTCGGCCACCTTGTGAGCTCAACCAGCTGCTTGCGTTTGAGTCAGCTCGAGGCACCCGATGTCGACCTCGACATCTTGAGACCAGAACACCTTCTCCGTCTAGCTCCCTCCTCGGCTCTGTAGAATCTTGTGACGCCATTGCGCTATAGGGCAGATCTATGAGCAGCTCTGGAGAGCTCGAATTCGGGTAGTAACAAGTAATTCACTTTTACATGCTTGCTCTGCATGAAGAATGCCTTACCGCCGCTATCTTCTTCTTGCCTCAATTTCCTAGAGGGCCTTACGGGCTTGGCCTTAGCGACTTTGGCACTCTCAAGAGACAGCCTTGAGCTCGGACTCTGAGTCTTTGAGTCACGCTCCAAACTCTCGTGTTTTTCCACGAGCACAGGGCTCTTGCCGCACCTCGCCACCGCACCTCACTGCTTCTCTCGCTCAGTGCGTTAAAGTAGCCGCATTGCGTTGACGCGAGACCTTGCCTCCTTGAAGTCGCCACGCCGTTCGCAGCCTGAGTACCCAAGTTATTCCTGTCATTTTTGCAACCAAATCCTTTTCTATAAGGTACAACTTTAATAAGGTGTTACTTACCATCCTTGTCGTCGAGCTGTTTCTTGCTTGCGGTGAGCTCGATCTCGGACGCTCGAGGCTCTGCTTCAAGGCATTGACCTCTGCGGTCGGTCTGGCGGCGGTCAAGCGCGCCAACCTGCATTCCCATATTGACATGTTTCGTTAGACTCCTGCGTATATCTTTTATATCCTTAGTTTGGCTTTTCTTTCCGAACACGAGGCTGAGCATGGCAGAGCTACTTTCTATGTGGTACTACTTTACATATCTTAAAAATTCTTACCACGAAGCCTGTTAGAAGGCTGGTGCAGGCCTCGGTCAGGCCGCTTTTGGCGGACTGAACTTTCTGAATCACCGCACTCATAGCAGTCACGGTGCTCCTCATCGATGGGCGCCATTGGCGCCTCCGATGGAAGGTATCCGGAGCCTCCGGTTGGGCGGAGGCTCTTGGCGTCGCTATCTTGCCCTTCTCACGAAGGGCGCCCGTGGGACTCGGAACCACAAAGGTTACTGGTCTGAGTCGGTCCAAAATCCGGGAGGTTGCCTGCGGCACCTCGAGACTCCTCCTCTGGCGGGTCCCCTTATGGGACCCCACCTCGGCATCGTCCGCGTCACGAGGTGGGCGGTGGAAGTGAAGCGCTATTCTCATTCAGCGAACCCATGGACCCGCTTTCGTGAAGCGGGGAGATCTTCCTTAGGCGGGACTGTATGGTTGTATGTGGCGTCGAAGACACTATGCGACAAAAGGAAGATTATGAGTTATTAGGAATCACGACACTTACGACCTCGCCGAGGCACTTGGCCCTCGAGGCCACTCCTCTTCGCCATCGTCGGCGTTGGTGGAATAGTCGAGGGAAGGTCCTTCCTTTCTTGGACCCCGGCCTCCCCGTTAAGGAAGCCTTCCTCTTCTTCTCTCCCCATTTGAGAGAGGCCTCTTCTTCTCCTCCTGCGTCTTCGTGGGAGGAGTCCGCCTCGAGTCATCGGACGATGAGTCCGATAACACTGGCCAGGGAACTCCTCCGGGTTCCGTGGCCTTCTTCTTGGCCTTATTCTCGGCACCACGTAAGGCGCCGGGACGGCAACGCTCTGTCAAGCGGGCATCCACTTGGGTCTACGGAAGGGCGGACGGTTAACCTGTCCGGACATCTTCTGCCGAGCCTTTTAAAGGTAATGGGAGTTTAGATCCCATAGAGTCAAACTATGGCAAGCAAGTGTCCCATAAAGGATAATATAGCTTACCTCGACAGACTGGCAGCTGCGAGCTGATTCAGCGATCTTGATGGCGGATCACGGGAACCTCGGCGCCCTTGAAGCACCCTCCGGGCCTCTTCGTGCGTAGTGTCGAAGAGCTGCTCAAAAAATCTGATGATGTGCGGATCGAACTCCCACAAGTTGAAGTCCCGCTATTGGCGGGAGAATCCGCGAATGAGCATGACACGGACTACGTTGACAAGCTTGAGCTTCTTGGTGCACCAAGGTTTGGAGAGAGGATTGGAGTCGGTCGGCTCCTGCAAACGCCCTACAACAGGCCCTTCTCTTTCCGGAGGTGAGGCGGTGTGGGGATGCAGATCTGAATTCGGGGCAGCTGCCCATTGAATCCAGTGACTCGGTGATGTAGAACCACCCGGTGCCACCCCTTGATGGTTTCTGTAGGATCGTTGAAGGCAAGAGTGTCTAGAGGGGTGATTAGACAACTCGACAAGATAAAAGTTTATGCCTAGAACAAGTTTTAGCAAGTTCACAATGAGGATCAAGTCAAGCATCATGCATACAAGTCGAGCAACATACTACACATGCAATTCTAGAGTATGGGCAGCGGAAAGTAAATTGCATAAGTAGTAAGGAGAGATTGTGAAGAAGCAAGCGCAATTTGGAACACGGAGATTTTTCTCGTGGTTCCGATAGGTGGTGCTATCGTCAATCACGTTGATGGAGACTTCAACCCACGGAGGGTAGCAGGCTGCGAGAGTCCACGGAGGGCTCCACCCACGAAGGGTCCACGAAGAAGCAACCTTGTCTATGCCATCATGGCTTCGTCCACGGAGGACTAGCCTTACTCGGGGTAGATCTTCACGAAGTAAGCGATCTCCTTGCCCTTACAAACTTCTTGGTTCAACTCCACATCATGTGGAGGCTCCCAAGCGACACCTAACCAATCTAGGAGGCACCACCCTCCAAAAGGTAATAGATGGTGTTGGTGATGATGAACTCCTTGCTCTTGTGCTTCAAATGATAATCTCCCCAACACTCAACTCTCCTCTTGATTTGGCTGTGGTGGAAGAAAGGATTGAGTGGAAAGCAACTTGGGAGACTAGAAATCAAGTTTCATATGGTGGGAGTGGAGCAACTTGATCTCAACACAAGGGTAGGTAGTTTTCTTCTCAGAAATGTAAGGTAGGAGTGGTAGTTCTTTCGATGGCTCTCTCCACGAATGAAGAGGAGGTGGAGGGTATTTATAGCCTCCACACAAAATCCAACCGTTACACACATTTGACCAATCTCGGTCGGACCGAAGTTGACAACTCGGTGAGACCGAAAGTTCAAATCTTGTGAGCGTTGGGATTTTCAGTGGGACGAAAATACAATCTCGGTTAGTCCGATTCTTCCAAAGTCTAGGGTTTGCCAATCTCGGTGGGACCGACTTTCTCATCTCGGTGACACCGATTTGAGTCTGAAGATTCTGAAGCTTGGCAACACCAATTTCGGTAAGACCGAGTTTGGAATCGGAAAATCCGAAATTATTAGGGTTTGGCTATATGGTGAGGTGGTTCATCTCGGTGTGGTGAGTTTATGGAATCGGTGGGACCGAGATTACTTATGAGTTTATGTTGGAATGAAAGATTCTTTGATAGTTTGAGAGATAAATCACTAAGCACTTTGAGCAACGGATCATCATCATAACCTCATCCCCTTTTAATAGTATTGGCTTTCCTATGGACTCAATGTGATCTTGGATCACTAAAACAAAAATAGAGTCTTGAGCTTTTGCCAATGCTTTCCTTAGCATTCTAGGGGTTCACCTCTTGATCCTTTTGCCATGCGAGTGATTGACTTTCTGAAACATACTTGATAAAAGCATTAGTCCAACCACAAAGTATGTTGTCATTAATTACCAAAACCACCTAGGGAGCAAATGTGCTTTCAATCTCCCCCTTTTTGGTAATTGATGGCAACACACAAAATAAGATATCAAAGCTTATTAAAAGAAAGACAGGATTATCATTAAAGCTTTGACAAACATGTAGTACACAGGCTCCCCCTACAAGTGTGCAAGATTTTAGATTTTGGTTTTGGACTACCACAAGCACACATGAGAGAAAAGCAAGATGTGCTACATGCAGCTTGGTCATATGCATCAGAGCAGATGAGGATAAGTGAGTGATGATGCATATGTGCATGGTGATTTCTTGCAAACAAGTATTCACAAGCAAGTCACCATCATGCATATTCTGCAAGATGCATATACTTACCTTGAAGTTCCTTGGCATTGTACACGAAGAAATAAGCTTGAGAAAACAAGGTTAGATAACACAAGAGTATTTCTTGACCAACAGCAAGAACATCAAGAGTACCAAGCCAGGGATGACATGTATAAAGAGTGTCTCATGTTGAGCACTAGCTTGAATCAATAACATGTCTCCCAAGACTAAAAGATTTTCAATGAGCTCTGAGAGATTTTGCTTTTCATAAGATACCAATTGTGCTTTTGGAAGATACCAATTGTGAGAGCAAGAAAGCAAAATCAAAAGAATAATGCCAAAAGTATTATCATTGTGATAGTATGGCAAAGCTTTGATGTGATCCTCTCCCCTTAAGGTAAGATTGTTCTTCTTCTCGCATTAACTCTTCTCTTCTCCTTATCCTCCAATCTCCCCTAAGCTCCCCTAAATCTTCTCCCCTTTGACATCAAGTGCGAAAAGGACGATAAACCAGGAAGGGCGGGAAAGATGGAAGGAAAGAAGTGGGATCATTAAGAATCACAACTGAGCAAATTTGGTATTCAAAGAAATCATTTAGGTGAGCTGCGAGAAGATGATATCGAGGAGAATGTAAATCGGTGACACGAAGTGATATGGATCGGTGTGTCGAAAGTCGAGAGACTTAGGGCAGATCCTTTTGGTCGGACCAAAGTATGTGAATCGGTGGCCTTGAGTTTAATTCAAGGAATAATAGAAATAATTCAGCTCACTTTGCAAGGAATGTTTCAACAGATTTGCAATGAATTTGTAAAAGATTTTCAGGGAATTGATCAGAGCCAAAAGGAATATTCACAAGAACATAAGAAATAGAAATGAAAAAGATTGCTAGATGTTTTAAAAGAATTTTTTTTAAGTAATAAGCACGAAAACTCAATGAGAAAAACAGAGAAATTCCACAACATATGTACTTCATCTAGATAGGGGTCGGCGACTAGGTCACCTATGTTTGAGTATATTGACTTAGGAGTCAAATGAGAACATTTGATCATAGGTCATACTCATCGTTTAAGCTCAAAATGGGGTTGCCATTTTTCGATTAAGCATTTGATGTGATCACATCTTTTGAAGCTGCTTGTACTCATGACTTTGAGCAAAGCTTCTTCAAGATGTGAAAAACATACCTTGGGCTTGTTGTTGCTTGTACTCATGTAGGTGAACTTGATGTTGATGCTCATAGAATATGAAGTTGGAGCACCATTTCCAAATGTATAGTTCATCTTCCTACATGGGTTAGGCAAGCAAGGAAATACTCAAGAATATCCAAGATGACATGAGTGAAGTACTAGAAGTATATGGTGTCAAAAAGGATATGTGGAATTTTGTTCCTTGAACTCAACATCCCAAAGGGCTAGATACTTGGTCAATGACAAGATTACTCATGATTTGAGTGTGTGATAATCTTGTTGAATGTAGACCATCCAAGTACACTGCAAGGAGTTAGATGCAATACAAGGGGCAAATGTGTCCAAGACATATGATCATCATCATAAGAGAAATATCAAGGATTAGTCAATTAGGCTCATGCCTTGCATGCATCAATGGAGTTTTCACTCCAAGTTTGAAGCATCAATGATGTTCAACTCACTCCTTAGCGACAAAACACTTTCTCATCAAGTGGTTTTGTAAAGATATCTACAAGCTGTTTGTCGATCGAACATGCTTAAGATCAATGTCACCCTTAGCAATGTGATCACGAATAAAATGGTCACGAACTTCAATGTGTTTAGATGCGAGAGTGTTGCGCAGGATTGTGTCAATCTTAATCGCACTCTCATTGTCACAAAGCAAAGGAACATGTCTCGCATGTATCCCATAATCCTTAAGCGTTTGTGTCATCCATAGGCCAGGCACAACACGAACCAGCAGCAATATATTACCTTGGCGATAGATAATGATACGAATTTTGTTTCTTGGATGACCAAGATACAAGGGATCGACCAGAAATTGACACGTGCCGAAGTTGACTTTCTATCAACCTTGTCTCGGCATAGTCCGAGTCGGAATAGCCAACAAGATCGAAAGAGGCCCTCTTAGGATACCAAATGCCAAAGTTAGGTGTGTATATCAAATATCTCACAATTCTTTTAACAGCTTTAAGATGACATTCTTTAGGGGCTGCTTGATATCGAGCACACATGCATACACTCAACATTATGTCAGGACGAGAAGCACAGAGATATAGTAGAGAACCAATCATGGATCGATAAACCTTTTGATCAACAGGTTCTCCATCTTTAGTCAAGTCATTATGTCCACTTTAGTAGGCATGGGGGTTTCATACCTTTGCTCTCTTGCATGTTGAACTTCTTGAAGAGATCCTTTGTGTACTTTGTTTGTGAGACAAAAGTACCCTCCTTAGATTGCTTGATTTGCAACCCAAGGAAGAATTTGAGTTCACTCATCATGGACATCTCATACTTCTCCGACATAAGCTTTCCAAACTTCTCACTAAAATGAGGTTAGTTGAACCAAAGATAATATCATCAACATATATTTGGCACACAAATAGTTCACCATCAACCCTTTTTGTGAATAGCGTTGAGTCTATTTTACCAATCTCAAATCCTTTCTCAAGAAGAAAGCTAGTCAAGCATTTGTACCAAGCTCTAGGAGCTTGTTTAAGACCATAAAGAGCTTTGTGCAATTTGTAAACATGATTAGGCTTTTAGGATTCACAAATCCGGAGGTTGTTTCACAAATACTTCCTCCTCAATTTCACCATTTAGGAAAGCACTTTTAATGTCCATTTGATAGAGAGTAATATCATGGTGGTTGGCATAAGCAAGAAGAATCGAATGGACTCAAGTCTAGCAGCAGGGCATAGGTCTCACCATAGTCCATACCTTCGACTTGTGTGTAACCTTGTGCTCTGAGGCGAGCCTTGTTGCGGATGACTTGTCCATCTTCATCTTGCTTGTTCGAAACACCCATTTGGTTCCAATGCGTTTTGGTCATCATTGGGCTTCTCTACCAAAGTCCAAGCGTTGTTCCTCTCGAAGTTG
Organism: Aegilops speltoides; assembly: GCA_021437245.1. Classification (NCBI taxonomy): domain Eukaryota; kingdom Viridiplantae; phylum Streptophyta; class Magnoliopsida; order Poales; family Poaceae; genus Aegilops; species Aegilops speltoides. The sequence continues at coordinate 27,344 of JAHHZJ010002193.1, forward strand.
TGTAGCTCTTCATGCATAGCGTTCACCCAATCCGGGTCTTCAAGCGCTTCTTCTACCTTCATAGGTTCAAGACTAGAGATAAATGAGTAATGCTCACAAAAGTTAGCTAAGCGAGTTTTAGGCGAGTGATTCTCCGGTCGATGTCATTCATCATTTGTTCCACAGGATGGTCCTTCTTGACTCTTGCTCGAACTCGGGATAGCTTTTGTCGTGGTCGTGGCTGAGCTTCCTCATCATCCTCATCTTCTTCTTCATCATTGTTGTTGGTGTTGTCTTGAGGTGGTGGAGAAGGAGGTTGTGGTGGATCTTCTTGTCGCACTTCCTCATCTTGGTGAGTTCCACTTGTGGAGGCCTCCATGTTGCCTTGAGGTTCATCTCTCCGTGAGGTAGGGGCTCCACATATGTAGATGAGGTACTCTCCTTCACTTCCATGGGACGAATCTTTCCAATGGATAAATCTTGAATGGCTTCGATGGGTCCTTGTCTCCTACATCAATAGGCATTTGCTCTACTTGCGAGCCATTAGATTCATCAAACTTCACATCTACCGTCTCTTCAACCTTTGGGTGAAATTATTGTGAACACGGTAGGTGTGAGAGTTTGATCCATAAGAGGAAAAAGCCTTCATGAGTTTTAGGAGCAAATTTAGACCGGCGATGCTTATCAAGGATATAGCATTTTGAACCAAAGACACAAAAATATCCCACTTGGGGTTTGTTACCGTGAGGAGCTCGTATGAAGTCTTGCCAAGGAGCTTGTGAAGATAAAGTCTGTTGATAGCATGACAAGCTGTCTCGGCTTCACCCCAAAAGTGCTTGGTGTCTTGTATTCATCAAGCATCGTCCTCGCCATCTCAATGGCGTTCGGTTCTTCCTCTCAACAACTCCATTTTGTTGAGGTGTGTATGTATGGTGAGAACTCATGTAGAATCCCTTCTTCATTGAGAAAAGAGTCCACATGGGCGTTCTTGAACTCCGTTCCATTGTCGCTCGAACTTTCTTGATCTTCACCTCAAATTGATTTTGGGCCTTTCTAGCAAAGGTTTTGAAGATTTTCGAACCTGTGATTTGTCATCAAGGAAAAATACCCGTAAATCTGGAATAATCATCAACAATAACTAGACCAAAGGAGTTACCACCAAGGCTTTTGTAAGCATTGGGACGAAGAGATCCATATGAAGAAGCTCAAGCGGTCTCCTTGTAGTCATGATGTTCTTCACGGGATGACTTCCACCTACTTGTTTTCTGCTTGACATACTCTGAGTCTATCTTTGTCAAAGAAAACATCTTTAACACCAAGAATATGATCACCTTTGATTAGCTTATCTAGATTCGCATACCAACATGTCCAAGCCTTCTATGCCAAAGCCAACCTTTAGCAGATTTAGCAATAAAGCAAGTTCTAGGTTGAGCTTTCTTAGTGAAATCAACGATATACAAATCACCTCTACGGATACGGTAAAGACCATGTTATGATTGTCACGACGAAAAACTTGGCAATCTACTTTGGTGAATAGCACATTGAATCCAAAGTCAGCTAATCTAGACACGGAAAGTAAATTGTATCCAAGTGATTCAACAAGCATGACATTTTGAATGGAGCTATCATGAGATATGGCCACCTTACCAAGGCCAAGTACTTTACCCTTGGAGTTGTCTCCAAAAGTCACATACTTGCGTGGACCATCGTTCTTTGCAAGCTCTCGAAACATGTCTTCATCTCCGGTCATGTGATCGGTGCATCCACTATCAAGAATCCACTCTTTTCCACGGATATGTAGTCTCTCAGATTTGCCATAAGATTGAGACTCTTCATGATCTTGTCTAGCTCGGTGTCGAAGAATCGTCATCATGCTCATGCTCATCATCATATTGACCCATAGATAATTCATCATCAATACCTAGGTCAATTTGACAATGACTTGCATCAGTTTTATCAATGTGATAATAATCATCGGAATGCAATACAAGAGCATTTCTAATTAGAACATTGATAAAACCGGGATCACCCTTCTTTTCATAAGATCACGAAGCTCAAAAAGCATTTATCAAAGTTGGGATCTTTGGCGCATCATATCAAATTCAATAGTCTTGTATAGAATTTCATCAAGACCTCTCAAAGAGTAGTCGGATAAAGTTCTTCCAAGAACTTCCACATAGCATAGGCGCACTCAAAGTTTGTGACAAGCTCAAGCAAGTTATCGGGCAAACCTCTAATGATAAGATTGGCAGTTCTAAGGTTCTGAAGCAAATCAAGCTCTTCATCCATAGTAGGGTGCAAGGGGTCAAATGGAGGTACATATGGGGTTTCAACATATTTGCAAGTTGTACATCTTAAAGATAGCAAGCATTTCAATCCTCCACGAGTTATAGGACACTCCATCAAGAATAGGCACTCTATGACTAACACTCCCAAGCGTGAACCGTCCATCTTCCTCCAATGGTGTGCAAACCAAAGCAATGGAGACCAAAGCTCGATACCAATTGTAGGATCGTTGAAGGCAAGAGTGTCTAGAGGGGGGTGATTAGACAACTCGACAAGATAAAAGTTTATGCCTAGAACAAGTTTTTAGCAAGTTCACAATGAGGATCAAGTCAAGCATCATGCATACAAGTCGAGCAACATACTACACATGCAATTCTAGAGTATGGGCAGCGGAAAGTAAATTGCATAAGTAGTAAGGGAGAGATTGTGAAGAGCAAACGCAATTTGGAGACACGGAGATTTTTCTCGTGGTTTCGATAGGTGGTGCTATCGTCAATCCACGTTGATGGAGACTTCAACCCACGGAGGTAGCAGCTGCGAGAGTCCACGGAGGCTCCACCCACGAAGGGTCCACGAAGAAGCAACCTTGTCTATGCCATCATGGCTTCGTCCATGGAGGACTAGCCTTACTCGGGTAGATCTTCACGAAGTAGGCGATCTCCTTGCCCTTACAAACTTCTTGGTTCAACTCCACATCTTGCGGAGGCTCCCAAGCGACACCTAACCAATCTAGGAGGCACCACCCTCCAAAAGGTAATAGATGGTGTTGGTGATGATGAACTCCTTGCTCTTGTGCTTCAAATGATAATCTCCCCAACACTCAACTCTCCTCACTGATTTGGCTGTGGTGGAAGAAAGGATTGAGTGGAAAGCAACTTGGGAAGACTAGAAATCAAGTTTCATATGGTGGGAGTGGAGCAACTTGATCTCAACACAAGGGTAGGTAGTTTTCTTCTCGAGAAATGTAAGGTAGGAGTGGTAGTTCTTTCTGATGGCTCTCTCCACGAATGAAGAGGAGGTGGAGGGGTATTTATAGCCTCCACACAAAATCCAACCGTTACACACATTTGACCAATCTCGGTCAGACCGAAGTTGACAACTCGGTGAGACCGAAAGTTCAAATCTTGTGAACGTTGGGATTTTCGGTGGGACGAAAATACAATCTCGGTTAGTCCGATTCTTCCAAAGTCTAGGGTTTGCCAATCTCGGTGGGACCGACTTTCTCATCTCGGTGACACCGATTTGAGTCTGAAGATTCTGAAGCTTGGCAACACCAATTTCGGTATGACCGAGTTTGGAATCGGAAAATCCGAAATTATTAGGGTTTGGCTATATGGTGAGGTGGTTCATCTCGGTGTGGTGAGTTTATGGAATCGGTGGGACCGAGATTACTTATGATTTATGTTGGAATGAAAGATTGCTGATAGTTTGAGAGATAAATCACTAAGCACTTTGAGCAACGGATCATCATCATAACCTCATCCCTTTTAATAGTATTGGCTTTCCTATGGACTCAATGTGATCTTGGATCACTAAACCAAAAATAGAGTCTTGAGCTTTTGCCAATGCTTTCCTTAGCATTCTAGGGGTTCACCTCTTGATCCTTTTGCCATGCGAGTGATTGACTTTCTGAAACATACTTGATAAAAGCATTAGTCCAACCACAAAGTATGTTGTCATTAATTACCAAAACCACCTAGGGAGAAAATGTGCTTTCAATCCACCTGCCTCAACTCGAGACATGGTTGGAGAAAATTCGATGTGAGATGTCGCCGGACTTAGGTCTTTGGAGCTTGATTGCACGGAGATGGATAAGCAAAGGAGGAAGAAGGCATAGGTGAAAGGTGGATCCTTATCCCTTATATATGGGCGGACGAAGCTATCGTCCCCACCAGCCAGTAAAACTTAAAGCTTATCTCCCAAGCGCCACAATCAATGGCGCAGTTGGGTTACTACGTCTGTATTG
>JAHHZJ010002194.1:0-31613 GCA_021437245.1 Aegilops speltoides
TTGGTTTAGCGATTGCTAAGGCGGGCGTCCTCGCCTTCGTGGTCGGATCGTCAAAGTCGACTTCCCCGGAAATCCACCATCTCATCGAAAGGCGGACACCTCGCCCTATGAAATTCAAAAGAACATCATTAAATTTTGTTTTGACAAGTTTAAAACCATTGGCACTTCCTTTTGAAGGAAATTGATTATGTTGCTTAAGACATTAGCCTGGTAAGGACAAAATACCTTTCATTTATGATCCGGGCAATCTCATTTGGGTAAATTGAAAAAAATCTAAGCTATTGCCTTATTCTCCTTGTTTTGCGGATGGCTTTTAACTTTTTGGGCGTGAAAGCCAGAACAAAAGGGCATTCGGCATTGGTCGATATATATCGAACGATATCTCCTCTATAGGGGACAAGAAATTTTGGCAATCGGGAAAAGCGCATAGAAATGAAGTACTTTCAGGGCGCCATAGAATGGACGGATGTTTAGTAAAGCGGTCATAATTTTTTCTTTGGTCCGTCTCGGACCCATAAGTACTCAAACTACTCGGGCGCATGAATCAAAAATACTCCCTGCGCCCGGAGGGGTACCCTCAAACAGACTTAGCGGGACTTTTGAGAAAGTCAAAGAACATCATTTCATTTTTTTTAGACAAGTTTCTAAACCCATTGGCACTTCCTTTGTAGGAAATTCGAGAATTATGTTACTTATTGACATTAGCCCCCGTAAGGACAAAGCGTACCTTTCTCTGGATGCTCTATGATCAGGGGATCTCATTTGGGAAATTGAAAAAAATTTGACTATATACCTTATTCTCCTTGTTTTCAGGATGGCATGTTGTAACTCATGCGTGAAAGCCAAGAACAAAAGCATTCTGGCATTGGTCATATATATGAAGCGATATCTCTTCTATAGAGGACAAGAAATTTTGGGAATCGGGCAAAAAGCCCGGGGAAAATAAGACTTTCAAAGATAGAATGAAAGGATGTTCACTAAAAATGTCATAATTTTGTCATTGGTCATTTACCCATAAGTCTTTGCTGCTCATGGCCCGTGAATCAAAAATATTCCCGGTTCGCGGGAGGCGGGTACCCTCAAATTCAGCCTTAAGCGGAACCTTTTTTACGAAAGTCAAAGAACATCATTAAATCTTGTTTCATAGAAGTTTGAACCCATTGGCACTTCCTTTTGAAGGAAATTCGAAGATTATGTTGCTTATAGACATTAGCCCCTGGTAGGACAAACATACCTTTCTGAGATGCTCTATGATCGGGCAATCTCATTGGTAGTAAATTGAAGAAAATCTAGCGACTATATGCCTTATTCTCCTTGTTTTAAGCTAGATGGCTTTTGTAACTCATGGGAAAGCCAAAACAAAAGGGCATTCTGGCCGGTCATATATATGTGGAAGCGTTACCTCCTCTATAGATGACAAGAAATTTTGGGCTAATCGGGCAAAAAGCCACGAAAAATGAAGTACTTTCAAGGGCGCCATAGAATGACGATGTTCACTAAAACGACCATAATTTTGTCATTGGGACTCCATTGGATACATAAGTACTCAAACGCCGGCGTTCCCGAATCAAAAAATACTCCGCTTCCGGGCCGAATACCCTCAAATTCAGCCTTAAGAAGGACTTTTTGGCCTTGAAAGTCAAAGAACATCATTTGTCGTTGTTTTTGGACAAGTTTACGAACCCATTGGCACTTCCTTTTGAAAAATTGAGAGATTATGTTGCTTATAGACATTAGCCCTTGGTAGGGACAAGCGTCCACGCATAAGCTCCATGATCCAAGGCGATCTCATTTGGCGAAAATTGAAAAAATCAGTCTATTGCCTTAGTCTCCTTGTTTTCGGATGGCATCTTTGTAACTCATGCGGCGTGAAAGCAAAAAAAAAGGGCATTCCACGGTCGATATATTGTGAAATGATATCTCTGTATAGAGAAAAAAAATTTTGGTGTCGGGCTGCGAAAAAGGTACTTAAGGGCGCCATAGAATGGACGGATGTTCACTAAAATCATAATTTTGTCATTAGTCCATTGGACCCATAAGTACTCAAACGCTCCCCGGGCCTTGTGAATCAATACTCCCGCTTGCCGGAGGGCGGTACCCTCAAATTCAACCTTGCGGGACTTTTGGCCTGAAAGTCAAAGAACATCATTAAATCGATGTTTTTGGACAAGTTTTTGAACCCATTGGCACTTCCTTTTGAAGGAAATTGAAGATTATGTTGCTCATAGACATTAGCCCCCTGGTAGGGACAACGTACCTTTTAGATGCTCTATGATCGGCAATCTCATTGGGTAAATTGAAGAAAATCCGGGCTATATACCTTATTCTCCTTGTTTTGGCGGATGGCATCTTTTAACTCATCGGCGTGAAAGCCAAGAACAAAAGCGCATACACCATCGGTCATATATATGTGAAGCGATATCTCCTCTATAAAGGACAAGAAATTTTGTGGTCGGAAGCGAGAAAATGAAGTACTTTCAAGGGCGCCATAGAATGGATAGATGTTCACTAAAGCGGTCATAATTTTGTCATTGTTTTGTGGGACCCATAATCTGGCCCCTTTCCGGGGCGCGTGAATCCATAAAATTCTCCCCTTGCGCCGGGAGGCTTGGAGTACCCTCAAATTCAGCCTTTAGCAGGACTTTTTGGCCCTAAAAGTCAAAGAACATCATTTGTCGTTGTTTTTCAGACAAGTTTCCGAACCCATTGGCACTTCCTTTTGAAGGAAATCGAGATATTATGTTGCTCATAGACATTAGCCCCTGGTAGGGACAAAGCGTACCTTTCTCTGGATGCTCTATGATTGGCAATCTCATTTGGCCGTAAATTGAAAAAAATTGACTATATGCCTTATTCTATTTGTTTTCCGGATGGCATCAGTAACTCATGGGTGAAAGCCAAGAACAAAAGGCATTCTGGCATCGGTCATATATATGTGGAAATGATATCTCCTCTATGGGGTTTTGCTCGGGCAAAAGCGAAAATGAAGTACTTTCAGGGCCAAAATGGACGATGTTCACTAAAGCGGTTATAATTTTGTCATTGGTCCGTGTCGGACCCATAAGTACTCAAACTGCCGGCGTCGAATCAAAAATACTCCCGCTTGCGGGAGGCTGGCGTACCCTCAAATTCAGCCTTAAGCGGGACTTTTTGCTGAAAGTCAAGAACATCATTTCGTTGTTTTTTCGGACAAGTTTAGAACCCATTGGCACTTCCTTTTGAAGGAAATTAGAGATTATGTTGCTTATTGTGGCGACCCGACTCGGTAAAGTCGAAGTCTCTTCTTCTGTAGTCCGGATGACTTTACACACATTTGATGAAATAACGAAATAACACATCTCTTTATTACATCGATAGTCGGGGGCAATACATTTATTACCAAATAGGGCATAGAGCCAATAAACAAATCTGCGGAAGCAAAGTAGTAAATGGTCCAACTCCGAGCAAGGTTGAGTGTAGGCATCGACCTATCGCATTAATCCTCGTGGGATATATGCAGCGTGAAAGTTGCAGCCCAATCATCGTTGAATGTCTTGGAAGTCACATCATAAGTGTAATGAACCTACTTGTACATGCAATTTGGTGGGGAAACTCTAAGTTAAATTTTTGCATAAAGCTAGTTTTTCCTATTAGAAAAGATGTTATTCCACTACTAACATTTGCATAGGATGAGTTGAAACCCAACTCCATCCATTCCCAATTCATTTAAATCCCAATGTTTAATTAAAGGTGAGGATCTCCGGCATTTTCCTACTAGAAGCTCAAGATGTGGGAAACCGTTCGATTGTTGACACTCTGCGGGAGGTTCCCTTTTTCCCCACAAGACTGACCACCTCCATGATCGGAAGATCGAGACATATCTTTAAAATGTTCCCCTTAACCCCGGATGGCGTACACCTAATCATTCTACATCGCTAGCCCATCCGGAAGGGTCCACTAACTACTCAACTAAGCGGGCCCATATTGGCTTGTGGCGCATAACTTCTAGACATGAGAATCGATTGATCTCTTTGAGCCGGACGGTCCACTAGTGGTGCACCACCATGGATTTCCCATCGTGCCCCCTGCCCCAACCATTCCCTCAAGTTTGCCCGGGTGTTCATTAATTAACGGTCCTATTTACTACATTTCCTCATACTTTAAATGTTCACTCCCCAATCCGTCTACTTAGCGAAGCAACAAATGTAAACGATGGCGACAATGTCATATGGTTCGACCTACCTCAATGAACTCTTTGGGTGAAAAGCATAGTCATCGGCATCAATTTCTACCATGCAGTCCTACGAACTAAGTGCATAATAAAAACATAGGTAATAAAACATGTTCAAGATGCAACTTGCCTTGAATGCTTTTGGTTGAATTCTAAGGGAAAATATTAGCCCTTTCAGGCGATCTATAAAGAGATAAACAAACATAAGCAAACATTCAAAGAACCAAAGAACATGCAAAACAAAAGTCTGGAAAAACCAAATGAACAAAACATCACATTAGCATGAAAATATTCTAGGTGCAAAACAACATATTTGGTTCAAAAAGTGATTGAACTATAGTCGTACTATGCATACTAGTAAAATATTAATGGGCAGTTTCTAGGTGTGAAAATTATTGTGACAAAGGTCCGGTGATAGGGTTTGGCTACGGTGGCAAAGTGCAAAAGAATCACGTTAGACTCGGTTTGGGAGATATGGCCATTTGAAGTTCGAATTCAAATCTGAATAAATTCAAATTTGAATCTGTCAAAAGTTTAAAAGGATACCCGGATAGATCTAACAATCAAGAATTTGCGCTGGTTTCATCGAGTTTGGATCTCGGTTAAAAGTTGTGGCTCGAAGTTGGGACTAATCCTAATTACGGGACTAAGCGAGAAAACTATCGCGAACAAGTCCACCCCGTGGCGGCTCGTGGCTGGCGGCGGCGTCCCTTGGGAGGCTATCTGACGACGCTAAATAAAAAAAAAATGGGGGGCTAACTAAGGAAAAACCGGCCTTCGGTTTAAATAAACAGAGACTCCCAACTTCAAGCCATCGAGAAGAAAAATAGTTCGGTTTCAAAAAAAAAAAAACTAAGTCTGGAAAATTCTGGTTAGGCGGTTTTAGACCATTTGTAGACTTTCGAAAAAAATTTGTTCTTGAACAAAAAAAAAAAAAAAGAGGAAAAAAAGTGCAAAAAAAAGAAAAAAAAGAAAAAAAATTGAGTGTGCTCCTCCCTTGTTTACGTCTTGGTGCCGTGATTTTGTTAGTGTTCTAGGCTCGCGTCTCTAGCTTGCGGTCTAGCCTAGGACCCGACCGCGATACCGTCGTTGACGTTTATTCAACTTTGCATCTCTGAATTGATTATTCTTGACATTTTTGCTACCATATCATAAGCCTTCAGCTCTACATACATCTCGTCGTGCGTTTGATTCTCCCAATGTCGCTATATCAAGCTTTGAGAGTTTTGACTACAGCGGTTGCCGATCACCACTTCTTCTTTGGGTAAGCTGGTAAAATTTGAGATTTGCTTGCGGGTTTGTGATACACCACCACCACTTCTTAGTAGTCATAGGATCATATTCTTGTGTGTTTCTATTCTTTGCTAACCATGGTAGGATCTGGTGATGAGGCGATTGGGAGAACTGACGAACAACGGCTACATGATAAGTTTGACAAATGATGATTGGACGGGTGCAAGGCGTGGTAAACAGATTTGTGAGGCCATGGAGAAGATAGATGGCATTGAGAAGGCGTTTGAAACAAAGCTTGATAGCAAGTTTGATGAATTGCTCGTGGCGTTTTCCACAACCACCTTGGCTGCACCTATCGCACCTCTGCAGCGACAACAACTCGCCCCTTCGAATCGGTATGGGCCGAGCTCGGCGTGTTCCTATTGAGCGAGGACAAAATTGCAGTGCGGCTGCTCTGCTGTTGGTGCTTCTTTGGCTCTGCTCTGCTGCTTTGGTGGTACCAGGGAGGATGATGAGTATGTGGGCGATTATGAGGATGAGGTTGATCAACATCGAACTACGTGCAACCACGGCACCACAACCACCGGTCGTCCACATGCAAATAATGGCAATATTAGGGCTCCCCTCAGTGCGAGATCATGACCATCTCCTAAGCTGAAATTGAATATTCCACCATTTGAGGGTAGATATGTTCACGATATATATCTTACTTGGGAGTTAAGCTGAACAACGATTTACATGTTTACAATATCACGAGGAGAGGCGTGTTCTGCTGCTGTTTGTGCTTTCACTAGCTTTGCATGTGTTTGGTGGTCGAACATTGTAGATTATATCTGTTCAGCTACTTGGGCTGCTTTGAAAACTGCTATGCGTACTCGTTGGGTTCCACCATATTATCAGCGTGAATTACTTCAAAAATTGCAGCGTTTAAGACAAGGAAAAAATTACGTAGAAGAATATTATCGGGAATTACAAAGCTGGCTTGATTAGATGTGGTATTGTTGAGGAGAATGAAGCTATGCTTGCACGTTTTACGGGTGGATTAAATAGAGATTGAGACCATTCTAGACTATAAGGATTATAATAATATCACTCGTTTATTCCATCTTGCTTGTAAAGCTGAGCGTGAAGTCTTGGGATCGGCGGGCATTGGCGGCACTAACTTTTCTGCGGTCGACCTTCATCATGGACACCACGTGCATCATCTACTTCCTTTGCTGACACCTCCTTGGTGCCACCTCCAACGTGATACAAGAAAGCGAGCTGTGACCACTATCGCCAAGAGCACACTGCTTGGCCTGCACAGACCTCTTCTTCCATGGCGTCAGCAGGGCACACAAGTGATATTATTTGTAAATCGTTGTAAGGAAGAGGACATTTGCGAGAGAATGCAAATCTCAGCGTGTGATGATTGCTCTTGAGGATGGTGGGTATGAGTCCGCTAGTGACTATGATGAGAGACTTTGGCTCTTATTACACATGAGGAACACGGTGGAGATGATTACGATCATGAGACACAATACATGGCTCTTGAAGATCTTGTGGTATGAATGTTTAGTTGCTCAAGCGTGTTTTGAGTGTGCGAGTTACACAAGGTGAGCAAAATCGGAGGCATAATTTGTTCCATACAAAGGGAGTTGTGAAGGAGCGTTCTATTAGCGTCATCATAGATGGAGGGGCTGCAACAACTTGGCTAGCATGGAGATGGTGGAGAAGCTATCTCTCACCACAAGACCACATCCACATCCTTACTACATCCAATGGTTCAACAACAGCGGCAAGGTGAAGGTAACACGTCTTTGTTAGTGTGCATTTTAGTATCTCTACATATCTTGATTATGTTGATTGTGATGTGGTACCTATGCAAGCATGTTCCTTGTTACTTGGTAGACCATGGCAATTTGATAAAATTCTGTACACCATGGTAGAAACAATCGATATACTCTTGTTCATAAGGATAAAAATATTACTTTGCTTCCTATGACTCTGAGTCCATTTGAAAGATGATATTAATAGAGCTAATAAAGCAAAAGCAGGAGAAAAATAAGAGTGAAAATCAGATTGTGGCAAAAGAATTTGAGCGACACATGAAGCCTAATAATAAACCATCTCTTTTGTACGAAATTAAATTGAAAAGTGCATGTTTAATTGCCACCAAATCGATATTGATGAGCTAGATTTTGGCAAATCTATTTGCTATGCTTTTGTGTGCAAAGAGGCATTATTTTCATTCGAGGGCGTGCCTTCCTCTTTGCCCCTGCTGTCACTAACATTTTGCGGGAGTTCGTGGCGTCTTTCCACAAGGCGTGCCAAGGATACCACCTATTCGAGGATTGAGCATCAAATTGACTTAATTCGGTGCATCATTACCAACCGTGCACCATCCGTACCAATCCGGAGGAGGCGAAGGAGATTATCGTCAAATACGGGAGCTGCTCGACAAAGGTTATATCTGCGAATCCCTTAGTCCTTGTCTGTTCCTATTATTCTAGTGCGAAAAAGGATGGTGCGTCGCGTATGTGTGTTGATTGTAGAGGCATCAATAATATTACTATTAGTTATCGTCACCCTATTCCTAGGCTAGATGATATGCTTGATGAATTGAGTGGCTCTACAATATTCTCCAAAGTTGATTTGCGTAGTGGATACCATCAAATTCGTATGAAATTGGGAGATGAATGGAAAACAGCATTTAAAACTAAGTTTGGATTATATGAGTGGTTAGTCATGCCTTTTGGGTTAACTAATGCACCTAGTACTTTCATGAGATTAATGAACAAAGTTTCACGTGCTTTCATTGGACGATTTGTGGTAGTTTATTTTGATGATATACTAATTTATAGCAAATCTTTGGAAGAACATTTGGAACATTCGTGCTGTTTTAATGCTCTCGTGATGCACGTTTGTTTGGTAACCTTGGGAAGTGCACCTTTTGCACCGACGAGTATCTTTTCTTGGCTATGTTGTTACTCCACGAGGAATTGAAGTTGATAAAGCCAAGATTGAAGCTATTGAGAGTTGGCGCAGCCAAAGCAGTCACACAAGTGAGGAGTTTCCTTGGCCTCGCTGGTTTCTATAGGCGTTTTGTGAGAGATTTCAGCACCATTGCTGCACCTCTCAATGAGCTTACAAAGAAGGATGTGCCTTTTGTTTGGGGTACCATACGGGAAGAAGCCTTCACGGTATTGAAAGCTAAGTTGACACATGCTCCTTTACTCCAACTTCTGATTTTAATAAGACTTTTGAGCTTGAATGTGATGCTAGTGGAATTGGATTAGGAGGTGTGTTATTACAAGATGGCAAACTGTTGCATACTTTTACGAAAAATTGAGTGGGCCTAGTCTGAATTATTCTACTTATGATAAAAATTATATGCTCTTGTTGGGACTTTAGAAACATGGCAACATTATTTATGGCCCAAAGAATTTGTTATACATTCGATCATGAATCTTTGAAACATATTAAAAGTCAAGCTAAACTGAATCGTAGACATGCTAAATGGGTTGAATTCATTGAGACTTTCCCTTATGTCATTAAACACAAGAAGGGTAAAGAAAATGTTATTGCTGATGCATTGTCTAAATCGCTATACTATGCTTTCACAACTTGACTTCAAAATATTTGGTTTGGAGACCATCAAAGATCAATATGTGCATGATGCTGATTTTAAAGATGTATTGCAGAATTGTAAAGAAGGTAGAACATGGAACAAGTTAGTCATTAATGATGGATTTACATTTCGTTCTAACAAGCTATGCATTCCAGCTAGCTCCGTTCGTCTTTTGTTGTTGCGGGGCGCATGGAGGAGGACTAATGGGACACTTTGGCGTGAAGAAGGCGAGGATATACTAGCTACACATTTCTTTTGGCCAAAGATGAGGCGGGATGTTGGCGTTTTGTTGCTCATTGCACTACATGTCAAAAAGCTAAGTCACGACTCAATCCTCATGGTTTATATATGCCTTTGCTGTACCTAGTGTTCCTTGGGAGGATATATCTATGGACTTTGTTTTAGGTTTACCTCGAACAAAGAAGGGAGGATAGCATATTTGTTGTCGTGGATAGATTCTCGAAAATGGCACACTTTATACCATGTCATAAAAGCGATGATCTTTGTTAATGTTGCTGATTTGTTCTTTCGTGAAATTATTAAGCTTGCATGGTGTGCCAAATACTATTGTTTCAGATCGTGATACTAAATTTCTTAGCCACTTTTGGAGATGTTTATGGGCTAAGTTGGGGACTAAACTACTTTTTAGTACTACTTGTCACCCCAAGTGATGGACAAGCTGAAGTAGTCAATAGAACATTGTCTACTATGCTTAGGGCTGTTTTGAAGAATAATAAGAAAATGTGGGAAGAATGCTTGCCTCATATTGAATTTGCTTATAATCGTTCATTGCATTCTACTACTAAGATGTGCCCTTTTGAAATTGTGTATGGTTTCCTACCTCGTGCACCTATTGACTTATTGCCTCTTCCATCTTGGAGAAGGTTAATTTTGATGCTAAAGAATGTGCTGAATTGATTTTAAAATGCATGAGTTAACTAAGGAAAACATTGGCGTATGAATGCTAAATATAAACTTCTTTGGAGATAAGGGTAGAAAACATGTTGTGTTTGCACAGGAGATCTTGTTTGGTTACATTTGCGTGAGGATAGATTTCTGATTTGCATAAATCAAAGCTAATACCACGTCTTCTTGGTCCCTTTAAAGTGTTGGAGAAAGTAAATGATAATGCATATAAACTTGAGCTGCTGCAGATTTTGGGGTTAGTCCACTTTTAACATTCAGATTTGAAGCCATTTTGGGTGAGGAAGATGGTGACGTCGAGGGCGACTTCATTTCAAGAAGGGAGGATGATGAGGACATCAATACCATTGTTACACCCACAGCCCTGCTGCTATACATCTTGGACCAATTACTAGAGCTCGCATGCGCCAACTAAATTACGGTACTTTCGTTTCTTGGTAATGATTCTAATGTTCATGAGAATATGATCTTTGCCTAAATGGGATACATTTGTTTTGCTTACAAATGAAGGGCCTAGCTTGGAGAAGGATGAACATTGGAGCAAGAACACACATGGAGTTGATGGCATGCATAGAGGATCAAACGGAGTTACAAGTGATGATTTCGGGACTTTGAAGCCACCATAAGGAGTGCATGAAGCCTTGGACGAAATATACAAGATGCCACTTCATAATATTCGTCCATAGGCTATTCTGGTCTTTCGTCACCTTATTATTGGGCCAGGCCCATGTAATTTCGAAATACATTAGTATAGGCTATTTTTAGAGTCCGTATGTGTGGGAAAACAAGAGATAGGGTTAGTTTGGACCCCTCCACCAAGGGCCACGAAATTCCCCTCTTCCTCCATATATACAGCCCTTAGGGCACCGTTTGAACTTAGGTTTTGTTTAGATCAAAAGTTAGCCATAGCTGCAACCCGCGTGCCGTTTGTGTTAACGACCGGACAAAGGCGTCCACGAACCCCACCTTGATCAATAAAGCTTTCATCTTATATTCGCAATATCAGTTGCAATCTCGGTTTCTTGCTTGTTCTTCGTTTGCTCGCGGAAATAGACCCTCGTGGTCGGAGTTGATCGATGCTCGGCGTGGTCAATAACCTCTCGGAGTTGGTTTAGCGATTGCTAAAGGCGCGGCGTCCTCTGCCTTCGTGGTCGGATCGTCAAAGTCGACTTCCACCAAGCGAAATCCACCATCTCATCGAAGGCGGGACACCTCGCCTTCTCGAAATTCAAGAACATCATTAAATCATTTGTTTTATAGACAAGTTTACGAAGCCATTGGCACTTCCTTTTGAAGGAAATTCGAGAGATTATGTTGCTTATAGACATTAGCCCCTGGTAAGGACAAACATACCTTTCATGGATGCTCTATGATCGGGCAATCTCATTTGGCGTAAATTGAAGAAAATCTAAGCGACTATATGCCTTATTCTCCTTGTTTTGGCGGATGGCATCTTTGTAACTTATCGGCGTGAAAGCCAAGAACAAAAGGGCATTCTGGCATTGGTCGATATATATCTTGAAGCGATATCTCCTCTATAGGGGACAAGAAATTTTAGGCAATCGGCAAAAGCGCATGAGAAATGAAGTACTTTCAAGGGCGCCATAGAATGGACGGATGTTTAGTAAAAGCGGTCATAATTTTTTCTTTGAGTCCGTCTCGGACCCATAAGTACTCAAACTACTCGGCGGCGCATGAATCAAAAATACTCCCGCTTGCGCCCGGAGGCGGAGTACCCTCAAATTCAGACTTAAGCGGGACTTTTTGACCACGAAGTCAAAGAACATCATTAAATCATTGTTTTTTAGACAAGTTTCTAAACCCATTGGCACTTCCTTTCGTAGGAAATTCGAGAGATTATGTTACTTATTGACATTAGCCCCTGGTAAGGACAAGCGTACCTTTCTCTGGATGCTCTATGATCAAGGCGATCTCATTTGGCGTAAATTGAAGAAAATCCAGTGACTATATACCTTATTCTCCTTGTTTTCACGGATGGCATGTTGTAACTCATGCGGCGTGAAAGCCAAGAACAAAAGGGCATTCTGGCATTGGTCGATATATATGTGGAAGCGATATCTCTTCTATAGAGGACAAGAAATTTTGGGGCAATCGGCAAAAAGCATACGAGAAAATGAAGTACTTTCAAGGGCGCCATAGAATGGACGGATGTTCACTAAAAATGTCATAATTTTGTCATTGGTCAGTGTCGACCCATAAGTCTTTGAAACTGCTTTCATGGCGGTAGCGTGAATCAAAAATATTCCCGGTTGCGCCGGGAGGCGGAGTACCCTCAAATTCAGCCTTAAGCGAGAACCTTTTGTACTGAAAGTCAAAGAACATCATTAAATCATTTGTTTCATAGAAGTTTACGAACCCATTGGCACTTCCTTTTGAAGGAAATTCGAGAGATTATGTTGCTTATAGACATTAGCCCCTGGTAGGGACAAACATACCTTCTGCGGATGCTCTATGATCCGGGCAATCTCATTGGTAGTAAATTGAAGAAAATCTAGCGACTATATGCCTTATTCTCCTTGTTTTAAGCTAGATGGCATCTTTGTAACTCATGCGGCGTGAAAGCCAAGAACAAAAGGGCATTCTGGCATCGGTCGATATATATGTGGAAGCGTTACCTCCTCTATAGATGACAAGAAATTTTGGGCTAATCGGGCAAAAGCATGCGAGAAAATGAAGTACTTTCAAGGGCGCCATAGAATGGACGGATGTTCACTAAAGCGACCATAATTTTGTCATTCGGACTCCATATGGGATACATAAGTACTCAAACTGCTTTCATGCGGCGTCACGAATCAAAAAATACTCACGCTTCGCCGGAAGGCAGATACCCTCAAATTCAGCCTTAGAAGGACTTTTTGGCCTTGAAAGTCAAAGAACATCATTTGTCGTTGTTTTTGGACAAGTTTACGAACCATTGGCACTTCCTTTTGAAGGAAATTCGAGAGATTATGTTGCTTATAGACATTAGCCCTTGGTAGGGACAAGCGTACCTTTACGCATAAGCTCCATGATCAAGGCGATCTCATTTGGCGAAAATTGAAGAAAATCCGAGTCTATATGCCTTAGTCTCCTTGTTTTTCGCGGATGGCATCTTTGTAACTCATGCGGCGTGAAAGCAAAAACAAAAGGGCATTCTGGCATCGGTCGATATATATGTGGAAATGATATCTCTGTATAGAGAAAAGAAATTTTGGGGTGTCGGCAAAAAGCGCGAGAAAATGAAGTACTTCAAGGGCGCCATAGAATGGACGGATGTTCACTAAAGCAGTCATAATTTTGTCATTGGTCCATGTCGGACCCATAAGTACTCAAACTGCTGCGCCACGGCCTTGCGAATCAATACTCCCGCTTGCGCGGGAGGCACAGGTACCCTCAAATTCAACCTTAAGCGGGACTTTTTGTACTGAAAGTCAAAGAACATCATTAAATCGATGTTTTTCGGACAAGTTTTGAACCCATTGGCACTTCCTTTTGAAGGAAATTGAGAGATTATGTTGCTCATAGACATTAGCCCCCTGGTAGGGACAAGCGTACCTTCGTAGATGCTCTATGATCAAGGCAATCTCATTGGGTAGTAAATTGAAGAAAATCCAGCGACTATATACCTTATTCTCCTTGTTTTTCGCGGATGGCATCTTTGTAACTCATGCGGCGTGAAAGCCAAGAACAAAAGCGCATACGCCATCGGTCGATATATATGTGAAGCGATATCTCCTCTATAAGGACAAGAAATTTTGTGGCAATCGGGCAAAAGCATGCGAGAAAATGAAGTACTTTCAAGGACTGCCATAGAATGGATAGATGTTCACTAAAACGGTCATAATTTTGTCATTCGGAGTTTGTGTCGGACCCATAAGTACTGAAACTGCTCGCAGCGAGCGCGTGAATCCATAAAATTCTCCCTGCTTGCGCCAGGAGGCTTGGAGTACCCTCAAATTCAGCCTTAAGCAGGACTTTTTGGCCCTAAAAGTCAAAGAACATCATTTGTCGTTGTTTTTCAGACAAGTTTCTGAACCCATTGGCACTTCCTTTTGAAGGAAATTCGAGATATTATGTTGCTCATAGACATTAGCCCCCTGGTAGGGACAAACGTACCTTTCTACAGATGCTCTATGATTCGGGCAATCTCATTTGGCCGTAAATTGAAGAAAATCCAGCGGCTATATGCCTTATTCTATTTGTTTTCACGGATGGCATCCGTAACTCATGCGTGAAAGCCAAGAACAAAAGGGCATTCTGGCATCGGTCGATATATATGTGGAAATGATATCTCCTCTATAGAGGACAAGAAATTTTAGAGCGTCGGCAAAGCCATGCGAGAAAATGAAGTACTTTCAAGGGCGCCAAAGAATGGACGGATGTTCACTAAAGCGGTTATAATTTTGTCATTGGTCCGTGTCGGACCCATAAGTACTCAAACTGCTTTCATGGTGGCGTCACGAATCAAAAATACTCCCGCTTGCCCGGGAGGCTGGCGTACCCTCAAATTCAGCCTTAAGCAGGACTTTTTGTACTGAAAGTCAAAGAACATCATTAAATCGTTGTTTTTCGGACAAGTTTACGAACCCATTGGCACTTCCTTTTGAAGGAAATTCGAGAGATTATGTTGCTTATTGTAGCGACCCGACTCGGTAAGAGTCGAAGTCTCTGAGCTTACCGTGCTAGTCCCTGGATCGACTTGCTAGCACACACGATTATGATGAAATAACGAAATAACACACATCTCTTTATTACATCGATAGTCCGGGAGCAATACATTTATTACCAAATAGGGCATAGAGCCAATAAACAAATACTGCGGAAGCAAAGTAGTAAATAGGTCCAACTCCACGAGCAAGGTTGAGTGTAGAGCATCGACCTATCGCACCTTAATCCTCGTCGGATATATACGCAGCGTGATAAGTTGCAGCCACATGAAGTCGATCGTTGAATGTCTTGGCAAGTCACATCATAAGTGTAATGAACCTACTTGTACATGCAATTTGGTGGTGGAAAGCTCTAAGTTAAATTTTTGCATAAAGCTAGTTTTCCTATTAGAAAGATGTTATTCCACTACTACACATTTGCATAGGATGAGTTGGCAAACCCAACTCCATCCATTCCCAAATTTCATTTAAATCCCAAGCTGTTTAATTAAAGGTGAGGAGATCTCCGGCATTTTCACTACTAGAAGCTCAAGATGTCGGGAACCGGGGACCTGACTAATCGATTACGTTGACACTCTGCGGAGGTTGCGCACTTTTCCCCACAAGACTCGACCACCTCCATGATCGGAAGATCGAGACATAGTCTTTGAAAATGTTCCCCTTAACCCACGGATAGGCGATACACCTACATCATTCTACATCGCTAGCCCATCCGGAAGAGTCACACTAACTACTCAACTAAGCGAGCCCATATTGGCTTGTGGCTGCACTACGTAAGCTTCTAGACATGAGAATCGATTGATCTCTTTGAGCTGGCGGACGGTCCACTAGTGGTGCACCACCATGGATTTCCCATCGTGCCCCTTGCATGCCATCCACCATTCCCTCAAGTTTCCGCCCGGTAGTTCATTAATTAACTTAGGTCCTATTTACTACATTGTCACTCATACTTTACAATGTTCACTCCCCAATCCCGTCTACTTAGCGAAGCAACATAATGTAAAGCGATGGCGACAATGTCATATGGTTCGAGACCTACCTCAATGAACTCTTTGGGTGAAAAGCATAGTCATGCGGCATCAATTTCTACCATGCAGTCCTACATAAAGAACTAAGTGCATAATAAAAACATAGGTAATAAAACATGTTCAAGATGCAACTTGCCTTGAAATGCTATTTGGTTGAATTCTAAGGCTGAAAATATTACGCCGCACTCAAGGCGATCTATACATAAAGGAGATAAACAAACATAAGCAAACATTCAAGAGAACCAAGTAGAACATGCAAAACAAAAAGTCTCGGAAAAACCAAATGAACAAAACATCACACTTAACTAGCATGAAAATATTCTAGGTGCAAAACAACATAGGCTTTGGTTCAAAAAGTGATGTGAACTATAGTGCGTACTATGCATACTAGTAAAATATTAATGGGCAGTTTCTAGTGTGTGAAAATTATTGTGACAAAGGTCCGGTGATAGGGTTTGGCTACGGTGGCAAAGTGCAAAAGAATCAGCGTAATCAGACTACGGTTTGGGAGATATGGCCATTTGAAGTTCGAATTCAAATCTGAATAAATTCAAATTTGAATCTGTCAAAAGTTTGCAAAAGGATACCACTGGATAGATCTAAGCAATCTGAAGAATTTGCGCTGGTTTCATCGAGTTTGGATCTACGGTTAAAAGTTGTGGCTACGAAGTTCGAGGACTAATCTGCTAATTACGAGGACTAAGCAGAGAGAAAACTATCGCGAACAAGTCCACAGCCACGTGGCGGCTCGTGGCTGGCGGCAGCGTCGCTGCGGAGGCTATCGTGACAACCGCTAAATAAGAAAAAAAAAGCGATGGCGGCGGCTAACTAAGGAAAAACCGGCCTTCGGTTTAAATAAACCGAGCGGTCTAAGAAGCCATGGTTAACGCGTACCTCTTGTGAAATAAAAAAACCAAACCTAATCTAATCTAAGCCGTCCATGGTAGATCAAGCGGGTGAGGTGGGGTGGTGGCTCACGATGGGATGGAGGTGGCGGCGGCGATGTCGGCAGCGGTGGCGGCGGCTCGGGTCGACGAAGCGGCGGCTCTGGCCGGTCCGGCGTCGGTGAAAGAAAACGAGGTCTGCGGTAGCGTCGGCGTCGCGAAAGGTGGTGGCGGCGTCGTCGGCGGCGTCCGGGCGAAGCGAAGCGAGGGCGGCGGGGCTCGAACTCCGGCGAGTCGAGGCGTCGTCGGGCGTCGTCTCGGCGGGACCTAAAGGGCAAAAAGCGTGTCAAAAGCGATGCGCGTTATCGCGATGATCCACTTGACAAAGAAGGAGAGCTAGGGGTGCCACAGACGGCAAGCAGACGGCCAAGTGGCGCGGCTCGGCGAATCTGACAGCGGCGGCAGCGGTAAGGCGGCGTGGGAAGATGCGAGTGGCGAGAATGGAGAGGGTCGAGGCTTCTTATAAGCGCGGAGAGGGCTCGGGAGGCGAGGATAAGCTCTATCCCAAAACTTGGCGGCCGGAGTTCGGAGGCCAGCGTGCGTGCTTATCCATGAGGAGGAGGGGCGGGAGGTTGGGGCGACGACACAGGAGTGGGCCCAGGTCGATGGCGGATGGCAATGAAGCGGTATGAGCGGTCGGCAAAGGCGGGGCGTCAGGGCTGAGGCTGCCACAGGCCAAATGGCCGATGGGCTGGCTGGCTGGCTGTGGCTGGCTGGTAGCAGTGGCGTGTTTTTTTAAGCAGAACACTAAAGTGGTCATAATTAATTCAAATGAATTAATAAAAACACTACAATAATTTATAAAATAACTATGCAATATTTAGAGCCTAATGAACATTAAATTAAGCCTGAGAACATTTTGTAAATATTTCCTAATGCAATTAATGCACTTTTCTTTGATAAAATAAATACCAAATAAACTCCAAAACTACAAATAATATTCAAAATATAATTTCCCACTCTTTTATATTTTGAGAAGTCATCTTATCCTCTCATTTGTTTTTCTCGAGTGGAAAATATTATTTGAATATTTTTTAAAAAACTCCAAAAATGCAAAGAAATATGATATGCATTGAATGATTCTATTAACATCGAATTTAATAAAAATTGGGATGTTACAAACCTACCCCTTAAGATGAATCTAGTCCTCGAGATTGGGTTAACTTGACAAAAAGG
Organism: Aegilops speltoides; assembly: GCA_021437245.1. NCBI lineage: Eukaryota > Viridiplantae > Streptophyta > Magnoliopsida > Poales > Poaceae > Aegilops > Aegilops speltoides. The sequence continues at coordinate 17,793 of JAHHZJ010002194.1, forward strand.
TGTGGATGGTCTGCTGAGATCTTCTTCTCTTTCGGTAGCTTCCTCCTCGGTGTGGTGACTCCTTGAACTTTGCGAGAACACGATGATTTTGGTTGAGTGATCCTCTCTGCGATCTCAAGAATCTTAATAGGCTTCTCCTCATAAGTCGGATCGCTCTCTAGCTGAATTGCCTCGAGTGGCCTTGTATCTCTCAAAGGGTATCCGCCATCTCTGCATGACACTTCTTCAGCTGGGAAACATGGAACACATCATGAACTCCTGTCAAAGCCTCTGGTAATTCCAACTGGTATGCAACCTCTCCTCTGCGTTCCAGAACTCTGTATGGTCCCACAAATCGTGGTGCTAGCTTTCCTTTGACTCCAAATCTCTTAATACCTCGAAGTGGGGACACTCGAAGATATGCTCTATCTCCACTTCATAGATCACTTCCTTGCGTTTAGCATCGGCATAACTTTTACCTTACATTGGGCTATCTTAAGTCATCACGAATCAACTTGACCTTCTCCTCTGAATCCTGATCAAATCAGGTCCAAACAATTCGATCTCCAACTCCATCCCACATCAAAGGTGTCTGCATTTCACGCCATACAATGCCTCAAAGGGCCATCGCAAAGCGGCTTGGTAGCTGTTGTTGTCTGAGAACTTCTGCGTGGGGTAAGTTATCATCCCAACTAGACCCATAGTCTAGCGCACAAGCTCTCGGCATGTCCTCCGAGAATCGATTGACTCTCTCATGCGCCCATCGATACGTGGATGGAAGGCTGTACTAAACTCTACTTTGGTACCCAAAGTTTCATGCAAGCTGATTCCAAAACTTTGAGGTAAAGTGTGTTCCTCTATCGTCGATGCTCCTCGGAACTCCATGCGGACATACAATCCTGGTCATATATATCTTTGCCGACTTAGCACTTGTATAGGTGGTCTTCTTTGGAATGAAGTGAGCAACCTTGGTCAAACGATCCACTATCACCCAAATGGAATCATAACTTTGAGCAGGTCTGGGTAACCCGTGATAAAGTCCATACCAAGTTTATCCCATTTCCAATCGGTATCGGCAGCGGCTGAAGTAAACTTCTTTGGTTTACGATGCTCTGCCTTTACTCTCGACATACATCACATATCGCCACATACTCGGCAATCTCTCTCTTCATACCGGCCCACCAAAAACTTTCCTTCAAGTCCAAATACATCTTGGTGTTGCCTGGGTGTATCGAATATGGTGAGTCATGAGCCTCTTGAAGAATCAACTTCCTGATCTATGGATCATTGGGTACACAAATCCGTTGCTCAAACCATATGGTTCCATTTTCATCCTCACGGAATCCTTTTGCTTTCCCTTTGCTCATCATTTCCTTTATCTCAGCAATACCTTGGTCCAACCACAGGCTTCTCGATTCTTCCCAACAAGGTGGGTGTACCTCGAGTCTTGACAACATAACCTCTTGGAACTATTTCCAAGCTGAAGGTCTCTAAGCCCATCACATAACTCACGAGGTAAACCTCCTGCTTTGTAAGGGTGTTAACATAACTCTTACGGCTCAAAGCATCACCACAACATTGGCTTTTCTGGATGATAATGCAGGACTCATGTCATAATCCTTTATAAGTTCCAACCATCTCCTTTGCACGAGATTCAACTCCTTCTGCGTGAAAATGTACTTCAAACTCTTGTGATCCGTGTAAACATCTGTGATTCCCAATAAGATAGTGTCTCCATGTCTTGAGTGCATGCTGCATGGTGCTAACTCCAAATCATCGTGGCATAGTTCAACTCATGAGGTCGAAGCGTGTCGTGAAGCATAAGCTACAACTTTTCCCTCTGCATAAGAACACCTCCAAGTCCACGATGTGAAGCATCACAATACACTGAAAGTCCTTGTGTCGTCGGTGGGATTTACTGCTGGGCTGTAACCAAGCGTTCTTCAACTCTTGAAAGCTGGCTTCACACTCTTGAGTCCAAAGCGAACTTGGTGTCCTTCTTGACAACGTTGTCATGGGCCTTACAATCTTAGAAATTTTCAATAAATCTCGGTAATATCCTGCAAGTCCAAGGAAGCTGCAGTTTTCGCCAAGCTGTGGTGGGTGCATTCCATTACGTGATTGACTCTACCTTGGTAGGGTCCTTTGCAATCCTTCACGACACAACATGTCCAAGGAATCCGACTTCCTTGAGCCAAAACTCACACTTGCTGAACTTGGCATAAAGTTGATGTTCTCTGAGCTTCTCCAAAACCAAGCGCGAGATGTTGGCGTGTTCCTCCTCATTCTTGGAAAACCAATATGTCATCAATGAATACCACAGCGAACTTATCCAAGAACTCCATGAACACCTTGTTCATCATGCTCATAAAATAGGCGGGGCATTAGTCAAACCAAAGGACATGTTGTATACTCATAAAGCCCATACCTTGTGGTAAAAGCTGTCTTGGGTATATCCTTCTCACGGATCTTCAATTGGTGATAACCCGATCGAAGATCGATCTTGGAAAACACTAGCTCCTTCTAGCTGGTCGAACAAGTCATTGATCATCGGTGGGGATACTTGTTCTTGATGGTCACCTCGTTCAAAGCGGTAATCACACACATCCTCAAGGTTCCATCCTTCTTCTCTACTAAAATCTTGGGGCTCCCCAAGGTGATGAACTTCGGGCGAATATACCCTTTCTCTAGCAACTCCTTAATCATTTCTTGACTTCCTCCAAATCATTAGCGGGCATCCGTCGGCCTCTTGGAGATAGGTCTGTGCACTGGCAGCAACTCAATCAAAACTCAATCTCCCGATCTGGCGGCATACACAGTAACTCCTGCGGAAATACATCGGGATAATCCTTCACCTTGGTACTTCTTCTGGACAACTCCGTAAGAGAGTTCACTGAGTCCTCTTAGGCTTAAGCACGGATACATACTTGATCCTCTTCTTCTCAGGGGTGGTGAGAAAAATCGACCTACTAGCACAATTGATGGTCCCCTCATACTTGGACATCAATCCATCCCTAGGATTACATCCAACCCTTGTGACTCTAGTATGATCATATCCCTAGGAAAACATGTCCCCGATGTTCAAAAGGCAGCTGGAAACATCACGACTAGCCATAGACTCGGCTCTGGGAACTCACTAGAATGGGTGCCTTAAGAGCTACGGTGAGCAACTTATGTCTATCCACGAATCCCTTGATATGAATGAATGTGATGCACCAGTGTCAAAAGAGCGAGTCTTTGGAAATAAATTAACCAGAACTTACCAATCACTGCGTCCGGCTGTTCATAGACCTCTTCCACATTGACATGATTCACATGCCCTTAGTGAAAGGATTAGGCTTCTTGCCTCGAATTCCCATTGCCATTTCCATTTCCATTCTGCGCCTCGGGACACTCATTGGAGTAGTGCCTGTCTTCTTGCATTTGAAGCAAGTGATGTGACTCAGATCCTTCTTCATTGGTGTAGAAGGGTTGAAATCTTCTGGTTGCCATTCCTCCATTGCCATTTCCATGCTTGTGACCATGGTGGTTGTGTCCATTTCCTCCATCTTTGAATGTGGCCTCCATGGTTATGATGATTCCTCAAATTTGCTAGTTCTGATCCGAACTTCTGATGCGGGCTGTGGCGGGGTTTCTGTTGAACTCGAGTTATACTTCCATGACCGTACTTTCTCTTACGATTCTCCATCTGCTGGTGCTTGCCTTGAGAATGGTAGCCTTATCAACCAACTCGATAGTTCACAAAAGGTCGCCACAGTCAGCTGAACTCCCAACTCATCGTTCGGTCCCTCGAAACTTCTCACCTTGGCTGCATCGGTGGCCACGTCCACAGTGCATAACGAGCCAACTTCTTGAACTCATCGACATCTTTGGGGTACCGTCGTCCTCCTGGCGCAAGTTCGAAACTCCTTCTTCTTGAGACTCATGGCTCCGGTGAGACATGGCGGTCTGAATACTGCTGGGCGAGTCAAGTCACATCCTCCAAGGGGTATGTGGTGGTGTAGTTCTCCCTGGCGGCGGCGGGCCATCCGGTGATGGGCGGCAAACTTCACCTTCTCGGCATCATTGCATCTGCCGTGGTTAGCTCCTTCCTATCTTGCGGGCAGGTCATCTGCGACGATTGGCTCCGTCTTCTTTGGAGAACAGGTGGTTTCAGCCTCGAAAGCAGGTAAGGCATCAGCTGGGGGTGGTGGCGGTGGGTTGTTGTTGTTACAGTTACGGTTACAGTTACGAATGACCATCGCATAAGAGCATTACTGCTGCTTTGGATCAACTCCATGACTCCGTGGAAAGTTGAATTCGAGTCACGTCTTGGAGGCATCGATGGGTTTAGAGTGGATGAGAAGTCGAGAATAGAATAAGGCCTAGGGAGTAAAATCACACTACCCATATGCACATGATAGCAATAAAACTTCAAATCACTCCAATTCAATTTCACTCAAAGGGTTCACATGAACAATCAAACCTAAGGTAAGCCATGTCACAAGATTTGACAAGGTCTCACAAATGAAATAAAACTAATCGGATAACGAAATCAATTCCTAACTCTCATGGTGGTATAAAATCTAACTCTCGTCGGATGAAGACCGATCAACCATGTTGACATCAGGTGTCCTTGCATCCTTTATGCATGTCATCATCTCCAAGCTCATCACCTGGTCCTTGTCTGGTGACATAGGCACCATATGAGTGATCCTCTGGATGTTTTCTCCCTCATCCAGCTTCTCCTCGGCCTCCTCAAGCTCAAGCTTGGATCGTCGATCTTCTCACTGTAGGCGTCGGCTCTCCCTCATGCTCGTCTGGCGTCTTGGAGTTCCTCCTCGAGATCGGCCTTGCGAGTCATGAGGTTCTTGATAGCGATCATGTTGTCGAGACAGCTCGGCTCCATCATCTGAATGTGATCTTCCATGTCCTAGATATGGGATGCTATCGTCTCGTCCTCCGAGTCGCACCACATCTCCATTTGCGTCGCGGCGTCCGTACATCACGAAGGAGGTCCTCTTGAGGTCTTCGTCATACTCCTCCCGAATCGTCCAGGAACAGCGTGGCGGCGATGCCCCTGCCCAAGCCCCATGTTGCGGTATCCACATGGAAATCAATGGGCTTAGTGCGGTTTCGAGATCGTCGAGGATATGGGCATCGATCCTCAACATGTCTCCTCGGGCGGGGTGGCGGTGAAGGTCCGGTGAATGTGGGAAGCCCAATCTTGGTGCTTCACGATCTTCACATTGCCGTCAAAAGGCATGGTCTCATCGGGCTGCTCAAACTCGATAATGGCGGACGACATCTACATTTTGAAAGGAAAAGAAATTAGTACGAAGTAAAGAAAGTGCGAGACCAAAGGATATATAGGAAAGTGAAAAATAAAGTTTTTATCCTATGGCTTTTCCATTTTCTAGAAATTCGCGTCCTCGATCAGCGTGTGCTCGATACCATCTTGTATCGACCCGACTCGGTAAGAAGTCGAAGTCTCTGTAACTTACCGTGCTAGTCCTGGATCGACTTGCTAGCACACACGATTACTTGATGAAATAACGAAATAACACACATCTCTTTATTACATCGATAGTCCGGAGCAATACATTTATTACCAAATAGGGCATAGAGCCAATAAACAAATCTGCGGAAGCAAAGTAGTAAATGAGGTCCAACTCCACGAGCAAGGTTGAGTGTAGAGCATCGACCTATCGCACCTTAATCCTCGTCGGATATATACGCAGCGTGATAAGTTGCAGCCACATGGTCGATCGTTGAATGTCTTGGCAAGTCACATCATAAGTGTAATGAACCTACTTGTACATGCAATTTGGTGGTGGAAAGCTCTAAGTTAAATTTTTGCATAAAGCTAGTTTTTCCTATTAGAAAGATGTTATTCCACTACTACACATTTGCATAGGATGAGTTGGCAAACCCAACTCCATCCATTCCCAAGTTTCATTTAAATCCCAGCTGTTTAATTAAAGGTGAGGAGATCTCCGGCATTTTCACTACTAGATGCTCAAGATGTAAAGTAGCAGGGACTGACTAATCGATTAGGTTGACACTCTGCGGAGGTTGCGCACTTTTCCCCACAAGACTCGACCACCTCCATGATCGGAAGATCGAGACATAGTCTTTGAAAATGTTCCCCCTTAACCCACGGATAGGCGATACACCTACATCATTCTACATCGCTAGCCCATCCGGAAGGAGTCACACTAACTACTCAACTAAGCGAGCCCATATTGGCTTGTGGCTGCTACGTAAGCTTCTAGACATGAGAATCTGATTGATCTCTTTGAGCCTGAGCGGACGGTCCACTAGTGGTGCACCACCATGGATTTCCCATGCGTGCCCCACTGTACTTTGCCACCATTCCCTCAAGTTTCCGCCCAGGTAGTTCATTAATTAACTTAGGTCCTATTTACTACATTGTCACTCATACTTTACAATGTTCACTCCCCAATCCACGTCTACTTAGCGAAGCAACATAATGTAAAACGATGGCGACAATGTCATATGGTTCAGACCTACCTCAATGAACTCTTTGGGTGAAAAGCATAGTCATCGGCATCAATTTCTACCATGCAGTCCTACATAAAGAACTAAGTGCATAATAAAACATAGGTAATAAAACATGTTCAAGATGCAACTTGCCTTGAATGCTATTTGGTTGAATTCTAAGAATGAAAATATTACGCTTCGCACTCCGGGCAATCTATACATAAGGAGATAAACAAACATAAGCAAACATTCAAGAGAACCAAGTAGAACATGCAAAACAAAAGTCTCGGAAAAACCAAATGAACAAAACATCACACTTAACTAGCATGAAAATATTCTAGGTGCAAAACAACATAGGCTTTGGTTCAAAAAGTGATGTGAACTATAGTGCGTACTATGCATACTAGTAAAATATTAATGGGCAGTTTCTAGTGTGTGAAAATTATTGTGACAAAGGTCCGGTGATAGGGTTTGGCTACGGTGGCAAAGTGCAAAAAGAATCAGCGTAATCAGACTACGGTTTGGGAGATATGGCCATTTGAAGTTCAATTCAAATCTGAATAAATTCAAATTTGAATCTGTCAAAAGTTTGCAAAAGGATACCACTGGATAGATCTAAACAATCGAAGAATTTGCCGCTGGTTTCATCGAGTTTGGATCTCGGTTAAAAAGTTGTGGCTACTGAAGTTCGAGGACTAATCGCTAATTACGAGGACTAAGCGAGAAGAAAACTATCGCGAACAAGTCCCTAGCCACGTGGCGGCTCGTGGCTGGCGAGCAGCGTCCGCTGCGGAGGCTATCTGACGACGACGCTAAATAAAAAAAAAAAAACATTGGCGGCTAACTAAAGAAAAACCAGCGCTCGGTTTAAATAAGCCGAGCGGTCTAAAAAGCCGCGGTTAACAGCGTACCTCTTCATGAAATAAAAAACCAAACCTAATCTAATCTAAGCCGTCCATGGTAGATCGAGCGGGTGAGGTGGGGTGGTGGCTCACGATGGGATGGAGGTGGCGGCGGCGATGTCGGCGGCAGTGGCGGCGGCTCGGGTCGAGCAGGCGGCGGCTCTGGCGGGTCGGCGTCGGTGAAAAAGCGAGGGAGAATGCGGCGTGTCGAGGCGTCGCGAAGGTGGTGGCGGCGTCGTCGGCGGCGTCCGGACGAAGCGAAGCGAGGCGGCGGGGCTCGAGCTCCGGCGAGTCGAGGCGTCGTCGAGGCGTCGTCTCGGCGGGACCTAAGGGCAAAAAGCGTGTCAAAAGCGATGCGCGTTATCGCGATGATCCACTTGACAAAGAAGGAGAGCTAGGGGTGCCACAGACGGCCAAGCAGACGGCCAAGTGGCGGCGGCTCGGCGAGATCTGACAGCGGCAGACAGCGGTAAAGCGGCGTGGGAAGATGCGAGTGGCGAGAATGGAGAGAGGTCGAGGCTTCTTATAAGCGCGGAGAGAGGGCTCGGGAGGCGAGGATAAGCTCTATCCGGAAGCTTGACGCGGAGTTGAGGCAGCGTGCGTGCTTATCCAGTGGGAGGAGGCGGGAGGTTAGGGGCGACACAGGAGTGGGCCCATGGTCGATGGCGGCGATGTGGCGAAAGCGGGTGAGCGATCGGCCGAGGCGGGAAGCGTCGGTAGAGGTGAGCCTTGGGCCAAATGGCGATCAAATTTGGCTGGCTTTGTATTATTGGAAGGCAGCGTGTGTTTTTTAAGCAGAACACTAAAGTGGTCATAATTAATTCAAATGAATTAATAAAAACACCACAATAATTTATAAAATAACTATGCAATATTTAGAGCCTAATGAACATTAAATTAAGCACGAGAACATTTTTGTAAATATTTCCTAATGCAATTAATGCACTTTTTTTGATAAAATAAATACCAAATAAACTCCAAAACTACAAATAATATTCAAAATATAATTTCCCACTCTTTTATATTTTGAGAAGTCATCTTATCCCCTCTCATTTGTTTTTCTCAGTGGAAAATATTATTTGAATATTTTTTAAAAAAACTCAAAATGCAAAGAAATATGATATGCATTGAATGATTCTATTAACATCGAATTTAATAAAATTGGGATGTTACACTTATAGACATTAGCCCATGGTAGGGACAAGCGTACCTTTCTGCGAAGCTCCATGATCAAGGCGATCTCATTTGGCGAAAATTGAAGAAAATCGAGTCTATATGCCTTAGTCTCCTTGTTTTGTGCGGATGGCATCTTTGTAACTCATGCGGCGTGAAAGCAAAGAACAAAAGGGCATTCTGGCATCGGTCGATATATATGTGGAAGCGATATCTCTGTATAGAGGAAAAGAAATTTTGGGGTGTCGGGCAAAAAGCATGCGAGAAAATGAAGTACTTCAAGGGCGCCATAGAATGGACGGATGTTCATTAAAGCGGTCATAATTTTGTCATTGGTCCATGTCGGACCCATAAGTACTCAAACTGCTTTCATGACGGCCTAGCGAATCAATACTCCCGCTTGCGCCGGGGCTGGAGTACCCTCAAATTCAACCTTAAGCGAGGACTTTTTGTACGAAAGTCAAAGAACATCATTAAATCGATGTTTTTCGGACAAGTTTTGAACCCATTGGCACTTCCTTTTGAAGGAAATTCGAGATTATGTTGCTCATAGACATTAGCCCCCTGGTAGGGACAAGCGTACCTTTACGTAGATGCTCTATGATCAGGCAATCTCATTAGGCCGTAAATTGAAGAAAATCGGCTATATACCTTATTCTCCTTGTTTTTCGCGGATGGCATCTTTGTAACTCATGCGGCGTGAAAGCCAAGAACAAAAGGGCATACCTAGAATCGGTCGATATATATGTGGAAGCGATATATCCTCTATAAAGGACAAGAAATTTTGTGGCAATCAGGTAAAAAGCGCTGCGAGAAAATGAAGTACTTTCAAGGCGCCATAGAATGGATAGATGTTCACTAAAACGGTCATAATTTTGTCATTCGGAGTTTGTGTCGGACCCATAAGTACTGAAACTGCTCGCAGGGAGCGCGTGAATCCATAAAATTCTCCCTGCTTGCGCCAGGAGGCTTGGAGTACCCTCAAATTCAGCCTTAAGCGGGACTTTTGGCCCTAAAGTCAAAGAACATCATTTGTCGTTGTTTTTGGACAAGTTTACGAACCCATTGGCACTTCCTTTTGAAGGAAATTCGAGATATTATGTTGCTCATAGACATTAGCCCCTGGTAGGGACAAGCGTACCTTTCTCTGATGCTCTATGATTGGGCGATCTCATTTGGCCGTAAATTGAAGAAAATCCAGTGACTATATGCCTTATTCTATTTGTTTTCACGGATGGCATGCCGTACCTCATGCGTGAAAGCCAAGAACAAAAGGGCATTCGGCATCGGTCGATATATATGTGGAAGCGATATCTCCTCTATAGAGGACAAGAAATTTTAGGCAATCGGCAAAAGCATGCGAGAAAATGAAGTACTTTCAAGGGCGCCAAAGATTGGACAGATGTTCACTAAAGCGGTCATAATTTTGTCATTGGTCCGTGTCGGACCCATAAGTACTCAAACTACTCATGGCGGCGTGCGAATCAAAAATACTCCCGCTTGCCCGGGAGGCTGGCGTACCCTCAAATTCAGCCTTAAGCAGGACTTTTTGTACGAAAGTCAAAGAACATCATTAAATCGTTGTTTTTTGGACAAGTTTACGAACCCATTGGCACTTTCTTTTGAAGGAAATTCGAAGATTATGTTGCTTATAGACATTAGCCCATGGTAGGGACAAGCGTACCTTCTGCGAAGCTCCATGATCCAAGGCGATCTCATTTGGCGAAAATTGAAAAAATCCGAGTCTATATGCCTTAGTCTCCTTGTTTTTGCGGATGGCATCTTTGTAACTCATGCGGCGTGAAAGCAAAGAACAAAAGGGCATTCTGGCGTCGGTCAATATATATGTGAAGCGATATCTCTGTATAGAGGAAAAAGAAATTTTGGGGTGTCGGTAGCAAAAGCGAGAAAATGAAGTACTTCAAGGGCGCCATAGAATGAATGATTTTCACTAAAGCGGTCATAATTTTGTCATTGAGTCCATGTCGGACCCATAAGTACTCAAACTGCTTTCATGACGGCAATGTGAATCAATACTCCCGCTTGCGCGGGAGGCTGGGTACCCTCAAATTCAACCTTAAGCAGGACTTTTTGTACGAAAGTCAAAGAACATCATTAAATCGATGTTTTTGGACAAGTTTTGAACCCATTGGCACTTCCTTTTGAAGGAAATTCGAGATTATGTTGCTCATAGACATTAGCCCCTGGTAGGGACAAAGCGTACCTTCTGTAGATGCTCTATGATCAAGGCAATCTCATTAGGTAGTAAATTGAAGAAAATCGGGCTATATACCTTATTCTCCTTGTTTTTGCGGATGGCATCTTTGTAACTCATCGGCGTGAAAGCCAAGAACAAAAGGCATACCTAGCATCGGTCGATATATATGTGGAAGCGATATATCCTCTATAAAGGACAAGAAATTTTGTGGCAATCGGGTAAAAAGCGCGAGAAAATGAAGTACTTTCAGGGCGCCATAGAATGGATAGATGTTCACTAAAGCGGTCATAATTTTGTCATTGGAGTTTGTGTGGGACCCATAAGTCTCTGAAACTGCTCGCGTGAGCGTGAATCCATAAAATTCTCCACCTTGCGCGGGAGGCTGGAGTACCCTCAAATTCAGCCTTAAGCGGGACTTTTGGCCCTAAAGTCAAAGAACATCATTTGTCGTTGTTTTTGGACAAGTTTACGAACCCATTGGCACTTCCTTTTGAAGGAAATTCGAGATATTATGTTGCTCATAGACATTAGCCCCTGGTAGGGACAAGCGTACCTTTCTCGGATGCTCTATGATTGGGCGATCTCATTTGGTAGTAAATTGAAGAAAATCCAATGACTATATGCCTTATTCTATTTGTTTTCACGGATGGCATGCTTGTAACTCATGCGCGTGAAAGCCAAGAACAAAAGGGCATTCTGGCATCGGTCGATATATATGTGGAAGCGATATCTCTGTATAGAGGAAAAGAAATTTTGGGGTGTCGGGCAAAAAAAGCACGAGAAAATGAAGTACTTCAAGGGCGCCATAGAATGGACGGATGTTCACTAAAGCGGTCATAATTTTGTCATTGGTCCATATCGGACCCATAAGTACTCAAACTGCTTTTGCGTGGCGAATCAAAAATACTCCCGCTTGCCCGGGAGGCTGGCGTACCCTCAAATTCAGCCTTAAGCGGGACTTTTTGGCCTGAAAGTCAAAGAACATCATTAATCGTTGTTTTTTGGACAAGTTTACGAACCCATTGGCACTTCCTTTTGAAGGAAATTGAGAGATTATGTTGCTTATAGACATTAGCCCATGGTAGGGACAAGCGTACCTTTCTGCGAAGCTCCATGATCAAGGCGATCTCATTTGGCGAAAATCTAGAAAATCCGAGTCTATATGCCTTAGTCTCCTTGTTTTCGCGGATGGCATCTTTGTAACTCATGCGGCGTGAAAGCCAAGAACAAAGGGCATACAGCATCGGTCAATATATATGTGAAGCGATATCTCCTCTATAAAGGACAAGAAATTTTGTGGCAATCGGGCAAAAAGCGCGAGAAAATGAAGTACTTTCAGGGCGCCATAGAATGGATAGATGTTCACTAAAGCGGTCATAATTTTGTCATTGGAGTTTGTGTGGGACCCATAAATCTGAAACTGCTCATGGCGCGTGAATCCATAAAATTCTCCTGCTTGCGCCGGAGGCACAGAGTACCCTCAAATTCAGCCTTAAGCGGGACTTTTTGGCCCTAAAGTAAAGAACATCATTTGTCGTTGTTTTTGAGACAAGTTTACGAACCCATTGGCACTTCCTTTTGAAGGAAATTCGAGATATTATGTTGCTCATAGACATTAGCCCCTGGTAGGGACAAGCGTACCTTTCTCTGGATGCTCTATGATTGGGCAATCTCATTTGGCGTAAATTGAAGAAAATCCAGTGACTATATGCCTTATTCTATTTGTTTTCACGGATGGCATCTTTGTAACTCATGCGGCGTGAAAGCCAAGAACAAAAGGGCATTCTGGCATCGGTCGATATATATGTGGAAGCGATATCTCCTCTATAGAGGACAAGAAACTTTAGGGCAATCGGAGGCAAAAGCGCGAGAAAATGAAGTACTTTCAAGGGCGCCATAGAATGGACAGATGTTCACTAAAGCGGTCATAATTTTGTCATTGGTCCGTGTCGGACCCATAAGTACTCAAACTGCTGCGCCCGGCGTGCGAATCAAAAATACTCCCGCTTGCCCGGGAGGCTGGCGTACCCTCAAATTCAGCCTTAAGCGGGACTTTTTGTACGAAAGTCAAAGAACATCATTAAATCATTTGTTTTATAGACAAGTTTACGAACCCATTGGCACTTCCTTTTGAAGGAAATTCGATAGATTATGTTGCTTATAGACATTAGCCCCCTGGTAGGGACAAGCGTAGGTTTTGCGGATGCTCTATGATCCGGGCAATCTCATTTGGCGTATAATGAAGAAAATCTAGCGGCTATATGCCTTATTCTCCTTGTTTTAGCGGATGGCATCTTTGTAACTAATGCGGCGTGAAAGTGAAGAACAAAGGGCATTCTGGCATCGGTCGATATATATGTGGAAGCGATATCTCCTCTATAGAGGACAAGAAATTTTAGGGCAATCGGGCAAAAACCGCGAGAAAATGATGTACTTTCAAGGGCGCCATAGAATGGACGGATGTTCACTAAAGCGGTCATAATTTTGTCATTGAGTTAGTGTCGGACCCATAAGTCTTGAAACTGCTTTCGCATGGCGCGTGAATCCATAAACTTCTCCCGCTTGCGGAGGCCAGTACCCTCAAATTCAGCCTTAAGCAGGACTTTTTGGCCCTAAAGTCAAAGAACATCATTTGTCGCTGTTTTTGGACAACTTTACGAACCCATTGGCACTTCCTTTTGAAGGAAATTCAAGAGATTATGTTGCTAATAGACATTAGCCCCCTGGTAGGGACAAGCGTACCTTTCTGGATGCTCTATGATTGGGCAATCTCATTTGGCGTAAATTAAAAAATCCAGCGCCTATATGCCTTATTCTCCTTGTTTTCACGGATGGCATGCGTAACTCATCGCGTGAAAGCCAAGAACAAAAGGACATTCGGCATCGGTCGATATATATGTGGAAATGATATCTCCTCTATAGAGGACAAGAAATTTTAGGGCAATCAGGCAAAAGCGCGAGAAAATGAAGTACTTTCAAGGGCGCCATAGAATGGACGGATGTTCACTAAAGCGGTCATAATTTTGTCATTGAGTCCGTGTCGGACCCATAAGTACTCAAACTGCT
>JAHHZJ010002195.1:0-51969 GCA_021437245.1 Aegilops speltoides
TTGCATTGATAACCATCATATACCATCTTTTGCGTTGCTTACCCACCGAGACTAGCCATTGAGTATTCCCGGCAACGTGACTTGTGCACATTAGTTACATACACCATATAATACATACCTTTGAGGTGCATATCTCGGAATCAACTTGGGTGTCACAAAGTTGTCATCGCATACACAATTGCTATCTTAGTTCATCAAGTTTGCATAAGAAAAGAGCTCAAAAGAGAAAGAGCCACTCAAGCTTTTAAGCAAAGAGCTTATAAGCAACAAGCATAGCATCATACAACATTAAGATTGTCATATAAGATCATCTTGGATCATTGCACCGAAATACCATACATATAGTATACTTGGGATAGAGATCGTTGCATTTTTGCCTAGTAGGTTGTGCACAAGCTCCGTATCTGCCTATTGTGCAATCGTGCTAGCGTCTCTCTAGTATTGTGCAACAAGAGCATTTTCGTGGATTCCACATTTTGGCTCACTTTTGGTTTGCACAATCCCATTTATCTATTTGCGTGTGTGTTTCGTGTACCACTACTTGCTTGGTCTACTTGTTGCATATGCGAATTTGCGAATCTTCTTCAACATTTTTGAGTCAAGCTAACAATTGCAATCAATTTTGTGCCACCATCCTAACCAAGCTCCACCAAAAGCTTTTACTTGTGTAGGTGTGAGAATCGACAAGGATCGGTACCAATAGTGCTATTTCATTGTCCGCATTTGAGTGAACTTGATTCATCTTCAACTTCACAAAGGTACACGGTATTCATTCTTCTCCTTCTACCACTCACAATTTGCTTGAAATGATGGATAGGCCAAGTTCTTCTACAAATCCACTCTTCATCGAGCAAGACGACGACATGTCATCATACGTCACCAAGAGCCACCTCTTTGGCGCAAGAACGAGCTCTCCATCAAGAGCAACAAGCAATGAGCTTAACGATCGACAACCTCTCCACCGACTTGCGACTCTCGAGAAACGACACGCCGATTACTTTGACAACAAACTCGACGCGCACAAGAAAGAGAACGATGCAAGAATGGACGAGATCCGCGCCTTTGTTGGTGAACCGCGATTTCTACCTCTTCACACTCAAGACGGAGCCACTCAAGTCGCCACTCCGACGACTCCTTCTCCGACACAAGTACACCGTCATCGAACATTCTTCGACGAGCCGCGCGTCAAGATCGTCATGCATCTCGCAACCCGCTACACGACAAGAATCTCCAAGAGCAAGTTGATGAAGAAGTTCCTCGTCCTCAATCGAGCCAAATGGCGTTTGCTCAAGCTCAAGAACGACCATGTCTTCGTCACCGACAAGAACAAGAACGAGCGCGCCTACACCAAGAGCAACAAGACGCCGAGGCTCAACGTCTACAACAACAACGAGAAGCACAAGCTCTTGAGGCAGAACGCGCCCTTCAAGCATCAACTCGAGCTCTCAACAACCGCAATCGCGAAAGGCGCAATCAAGAGGAAGCACTTCGAGAAGAAATACAAGAAAGGAACTACCATCCGCGTGCGCAACGTCAAGCTCCTCAAGCTCAACCTCAACCTCAAGGTCAACAAGAACAAGTTGATCATGGACTTCCTCCTCGCCAAGAGCAACATGAGGATGATTACCATCCACGCCAAGAACGTCATCATCAACATCGACCTCAACACAATGAAGAGCAACGCTATGGCAAGCTCAAGTTCACAATGCCCAAGTTCAATGGAACCAATGATCCCGAAGAGTACCTCTCATGGGCATTGAAGGTCGACAAAATCTTTTGTTTCCACAACTATGAGGAAGAGAAGAAGATCGCTATGGCATCACTTGAGTTCCAAGACTATGTGCTAATATGGTGGGAACAAGTCCTTGAGCGCCGACAAGCAAGAGGTGAACCTCCAATCACCACTTGGGCTCAAATGAAGGATGTCATGCGAGCACGCTTTGTGCCCACCTACTACAACCATGATCTCTTCAAGAAGCTACAACTCCTCAAACAAGGAACAAAGAGTGTTGAAGAATACTACAAAGAGATGGAGATTGCCATGATTCGAGCCAATGTCAAGGAAGATGATGAGCAAACAATGGCACGATTCTTGAATGGACTCAACCATCCCATGAAGAAGATCGCCGACTTCCAACCTTACTCCAACCTCATTGAGCTCGTGCATCAAGCTACAAAGGCGGAACGACAAGTACAAGATGACTTCAAGTACGCCAAGTACTCATCCAAGACATACGGCCTCTCCAACAACCAAGCTTCAACAACTACTCCAACTTCGACATCAACCAAGCCTTTTCCAAGCAACGACGACAAGTCAAGTTACAAGAAAACTTCTTCAAGTTCAAGTCGTCCTCCTCCTACTACAAGCAACTACAAGCCGCGTGCTTCATCATCTACTCCAACAGATGAGACCGTCAAGACAAGCTCCTTCAAGTGTTTTAATTGCGGCGGCCGAGGCCACAAGTCATATGAATGCACCAACAAGCGTACCATGATACTCAACGACGATGGCACCTACGACTCAATGAGTGAAGATGAAATGGACGCTATTGAGCAAGTAGCCATGCACCGGCGCATCAACGAGGATGAAGATGATCAAGTCTTTTGTGATGAAGATACAAGCCCCGCTCTTGTTGTCTCCAAAGTTTTGACACTTCAACATCAACAAGAAGAAGACCAACGATGCCACATCTTCCACACAAAGGCCGGCATCAATGGGAGATCCGTCAAGGTCATCATCGATGGAGGTAGTTGCCACAACTTGGCAAGCGAAGAACTATGCTCCAAGCTCCAATTGGTCAAGAAGAAGCATCCGCAACCTGATAGAGGCGGGGTGTCCCGATCTTTCGATGAGATGGTGGATTTCGCTTTGGTGGAAGTCGACTTTGACGATCCGACTACGAACATGCGAGGACGTCGCGCCTTAGCAATCGCTAAACCAACTCCGAGAGGTTATTGACCACGCCGAGCACGATCAACGACGACCACGAGGGTCTATTTTCGCGAGCAAACGAAGAACAAGCAAGAAACCGAGATTGCAATCTGGATATTGCGAATATAAGATGAAAGCTTTATTGATCAAGGTGGGGTTCTGTGGACGCCTTTGTCCAGTCGTTGAACACAAACGAAGTACGCGAAGTTGCAGCTATGGCGAACTTTTAATCTAAACAAAACCCAAAGTCTAAACGGTGCCCTAAGGGCTGTATATATGGAGGAAGAGGGGGAGAATTTCGTGGCCCTTGGTGGAGGGGTCCGAAACTAACCCTATCTCTTGTTTCCCCACACATACGGACTCTAAAAATAGCCTATACTAATGTATTTCGAAATTACATGGGCTGGCCCAATAATAAGGTGACGAGCACCTAGAATAGCCTCTGGACGAAATTTATGAAGTGGCATCTTGTATATTTCGTCCAAGGCTTCATGCACTCATTATGGTGGCTTCAAAGTCCTGAAATCATCACTTGTAACTCCATTCTTGTCCCCCTTGCGCATGCCATCATCTCCATGCTTGTTCTTGCTCCAATGTTCATCCTTCTCCAAGCTAGGCCCTTCATTTGTAAGCAAAACAAATGTATCCAATTTAGGCACATCATATTCTCATGAACATTAGAATCATTACCAAGAAACGAAAGTACCTGGTAATTTAGTTGGCGTGCGCGAGCTCTAGTAATTGGTCCAGTATGTATAGCAGTAGGGGCTGTGGGTGTAACAATGGTATTGATGTCCTCATCATCCTCTCCTTCTTGAAATAAAGTCGTCCTCGACGGAAGTTCATCTTCCTCACCCAAATATGGCTTCAAATCTGCAATGTTAAAAGTGGGACTAACCCCAAAATCTGCAGGCAGCTCAAGTTTATATGCATTATCATTTACTTTCTCCAACACCTTAAAGGGACCAGCAAAGACGTGGCATTAGCTTTGATTTGCGCAAATCAGAAATCTATCCTTACGCAAATGTAACCAAACAAGATCTCGGTGCAAACACAACATGTTTTCTACCCTTATCTCCAAAGAAGTTTATATTTAGCATTCATACGCTCAATGTTTTCCTTAGTTAACTCATGCATTTTAAAATCAATTCAGCACGTTCTTTAGCATCAAAATTAACCTTCTCCCAAGATGGAAGAGGCAACAAATCAATAGGTGCACGAGGTAGGAAACCATACACAACTTCAAAAGGGCACATCTTAGTAGTAGAATGCAATGAACGATTATAAGCAAATTCAATATGAGGCAAGCATTCCTCCCACATTTTCTTATTTTTCTTTAGAACAGCCCTAAGCATAGTAGACAATGTTCTATTGACTACTTCAGTTTGTCCATCGGTTTGGGGGTGACAAGTAGTACTAAAAGCAGTTTAGTCCCCAACTTAGCCCATAAACATCTCCAAAAGTGGCTAAGAAATTTAGTATCACGATCTGAAACAATAGTATTTGGCACACCATGCAAGTTTAATAATTTCACGAAAGAACAAATCAGCAACATTGACAAAGATCATCGCTTTTATGACATGGTATAAAGTGTGCCATTTTCGAGAATCTATCCACGACAACAAATATGCTATCCTCCCTTCTTTGTTCTAGGTAAACCTAAAACAAAGTCCATAGATATATCCTCCCAAGGAACACTAGGTACAGTGCAAAGGCATATATAAACCATGAGGATTGAGTCGTGACTTAGCTTTTTGACATGTAGTGCAATGAGCAATAAAACGCTCAACATCCCGCCTCATCTTTGGCCAAAAGAAATGTGTAGCAAGTACGCCCTCCGTCTTCTTCACGCCAAAGTGTCCCATTAGTCCTCCTCCATGCGCCCCGCAACAACAAAAGACTAACGGAGCTAGCTGGAATGCATAGCTTGTTAGCACGAACACAAATCCATCATTAACGACAAACTTGTTCCATGTTCTTCCTTCTTTACAATTCGCAATACATCTTTAAAATCAGCATCATGCACATATTGATCTTTGATGGTCTCCAAACCAAATATTTTGAAGTCAAGTTGTGAAAGCATAGTATAGCGACGAGACAATGCATCAGCAATAACATTTTCTTTACCCTTCTTGTGTTTAATGACATAAGGGAAAGTCTCAATGAATTCAACCCATTTAGCATGTCTACGATTCAGTTTAGCTTGACTTTTAATATGTTTCAAAGATTCATGATCAGAATGTATAACAAATTCTTTGGGCCATAAATAATGTTGCCATGTTTCTAAAGTCCTAACAAGAGCATATAATTCTTTATCATAAGTAGAGTAATTCAGACTAGGCCCACTCAATTTTTCGTAAAAGTATGCAACAGGTTTGCCATCTTGTAATAACACACCTCCTAATCCAATTCCACTAGCATCACATTCAAGCTCAAAAGTCTTATTAAAATCAGGAAGTTGGAGTAAAGGAGCATGTGTCAACTTAGCTTTCAATACCGTGAACGCTTCTTCCTGTGCGGTACCCCAAACAAAAGGCACATCCTTCTTTGTAAGCTCGTTGAGAGGTGCAGCAATGGTGCTGAAATCTCTCACAAAACGCCTATAGAAACCAGCGAGGCCAAGGAAACTCCTCACTTGTGTGACCGTTTTGGGCTGCGGCCAGCTCTCAATAGCTTCAATCTTGGCTTTATCAACTTCAATTCCCTGTGGAGTAACAACATAGCCAAGAAAAGATACTCGTTCGGTGCAAAAGGTGCACTTCCCAAGGTTACCAAACAAACGTGCATCACGTAGAGCATTAAAAACAGCACGTAAATGTTCCAAATGTTCTTCCAAAGATTTGCTATAAATCAGTATATCATCAAAATAGACTACCACAAATCGTCCAATGAAAGCACGTAAAACTTCGTTCATTAATCTCATGAAAGTACTAGGTGCATTAGTTAACCCAAAAGGCATGACTAACCACTCATATAATCCAAACTTAGTTTTAAATGCTGTTTTCCATTCATCTCCCAATTTCATACGAATTTGATGGTATCCACTACGCAAATCAACTTTGGAGAATATTGTAGAGCCACTCAATTCATCAAGCATATCATCTAGCCTAGGAATAGGGTGACGATAACGAATAGTAATATTATTGATGCCTCTACAATCAACACACATACGTGACGTACCATCCTTTTTCGGCACTAGAATAATAGGACAAAGCACAAGGACTAAGGGATTCGCGATATAACCTTTGTCGAGCAGCTCCTGTGACTTGACGATAATCTCCTTCGTCTCCTCCGGATTGGTGCGGTATGGTGCACGGTTGGGTAATGATGCACCGGAATTAAGTCAATTTGATGCTCAATCCCTCGAATAGGTGGTAATCCGGTGGCACGCCTTGTGGAAAGACGCGGTGAACTCTGCGCAAAATGTTAGTGACAGCGAGGGGCAAAGAGGAAGGCACGCCTCGAATGAAAATAATGCCTCTTTGCACACAAAAGCATAGCAAATAGATTTGCTAAAATCTAGCTCATCAATATCAGATTTGGTGGCAAGTAAACATGCACTTTTCAATTTAATTTCAGAAGCAATAGTAGATGGTTTATTATTAGGCTTCATGTGTTGCTCAAATTCTTTTGCCACAATCTGATTTTCACTCTTATTTTTCTCCTGTTTTGCTTTATTAGCTCTATTAGTATCATCTTTCAAAATGGACTCGTGGAGTCATAGGAAGCAAAGTAATATTTTTATCCTTATGAACAAGAGTATCTTGATTGTTTCTACCATGGTGTACTGAATTTTTATCAAATTGCCATGGTCTACCAAGTAACAAGGAACATGCTTGCATAGGTACCACATCACAATCAACATAATCAGCATATGTAGAGATACTAAAATGCACACGAACAAGACGTGTTACCTTCACCTTGCCGCTGTTGTTGAACCATTGGATGTAGTAAGGATGTGGATGTGGTCTTGTGGTGAGAGATAGCTTCTCCACCATCTCCATGCTAGCCAAATTGTTGCAGCTCCTCCATCTATGATGACGCTTGAATAGAACGTTCCTTCACAACTCCTTTGTATGGAACAAATTATGCCTCTGATTTTGCTCAGCTTGTGTAACCTGCACACTCAAAACACGTTGAGCAACTAAACATTCATACCTGTCAAAGATCTTCAAAGCAGCCATGTATTGTGTCTCATGATCAGAATCATCTCCACCGTGTTCCTCATGTGTAATAAGAGCCAAAGTCTCCTCATCATAGTCACTAGCGGACTCATACCCACCATCCTCAAGAGCAATCATCACACGCTGAGATTTGCATTCTCTCATAAAATGTCCTCTTCCCTTACAACGACGACAAATAATATCACTTGTGTGCCTGTTGACGCCATGGAAGAAGAAGAGCTCTGTGCAGAGCCCAGCAGTGTGCTCTTGGCGAGATAGTGGTGGTTGTGCCTCGCTTTCTTGTATCACGGTTGGAGGTGGCACTGAAGGAGGTGATGGTGCGGTGGAAGTAGATGATGCACGTGGTGTCCATGATGAAGGTCGACTGCAGAAAAGTTAGTGCGGCGCCAATGCTCGTCGATCCTGCACTTCACGTTCAGCTTTACAAGCAAGATGGAATAAACGAGTGATATTATTATAATCCTTATAGTCTAGAATGGTCTGAATCTCTATTTAATCCACCCGTAAAACGTGCAAGCATAGCTTCATTCTCCTCAACAATACCACATCTAATCAAGCCGGTTTGTAATTCCCGATAATATTCTTCTACTGAGTTTTTCCTTGTCTTAAACGCTGCAATTTTGAAGTAATTCACGTTGATAATATGGTGGAACCCAACGAGTACGCATAGCAGTTTTCAAAGCAGCCCAAGTAGTGGAACAGGATATAATCTACAATGTTCAGACCACCAAACACATGCAAAGCTAGTGAAAGAACAAACAGCAGCAGGAACACGCCTCTCCTCGGGATATTGTAAACATGTAAATCGTTGTTCAGTTTCTAACTCCCAAGTAAGATATATATCAGAACATATCTACCCTCAAATGGTGGAATATTCAATTTCAGTTTAGGGAGATGGTCATGATCTCGTACTGAGGGGAGCCCTAGCATTGCCATTATTTGCATGTGGACGACACTGGTGGTTGTGGTCTTTGGTGGTTGCACGAGTTCGATGTTGATCAACCTCCTCCTCGTAATCTCCCACATAATCATCCTCCTCGGTACCAAAGCAGAAGCGATGGCGAGGAGTCAAAGAAGCACCAACAAGAGTAGCAGCGGCACCAGAATTTTGTCCGGCTCAAGAGGAACACGCTGAGCTCGCCCATCTTGATTCGAAGGGGCGTAGTTGTTGTCGTTCGCAGAGGTGCGATAGGTGCAGCAGAGCGGTGGTTGTGGAAAACGCGCGAGCAATTCATCAAACTTGCTATCAAGCTTTGTTTCAAACGTCTTCTCAATGCCATCTATCTTCTCCATGGCCTCGTCAAATCTGTTTATCACGTCTTGCACCTGTCCAATCATCATTTGCTGAAACTTATCATGTAGCTGTTTGTTCGTCAAGTTCTCCCAATCAGTCTCGTCGGCTTGTGGTCCTGCCATGGTTAGCAACAATAGAAACACACAAGAATATGATCCTCTGACTACTAAGAAGTGGTGGTGGTGGTGTGGTGGGCGATCACAAAACCGTCAAGCAAATCTCAAATTCTTACCAGTTCTTACCCAAAGAAGAAAGGTGATCGGCAACCGTTGTAGTCAAAACTCTCAAAGCTTGGATATAGCGAATACTGGGGAGAATCAAACGCACGACGAGATGTATGTGGAGCTGGGAAGGCTTATAATATGGTAGCAAAAGGTCAAGAATAATCAATTCAGAGATGCAAAGTTGAATAAACGCTCAACGACGGTACTGTGCTGGTCCTAGGCTAGACCGTGCTAGAGACGCGAGCCTAGAACACCAACAAAATCACGGCGCGGCACGTAAACAATGGAGGAGCACACTCTGAATTTTTTTTTCCTCTTTTTTTTCCTTTTTTTTTTTGCACTTTTTTTTCCTCTTTATTTTTTTTTTTTTTTGCTCCGCAACAAATTTTTTTCGAAAAAGTCTCAAATGGTCTAAAAACTGCCTAGCCAGAATTTTCCAGACTTAGTTTTTTTTTTTTGAGTTTGGAACTATTTTTCTTCTGCGGATGGCTCGGAAGTTGGGGAGTCCTCATTATCACGACTCGGAGTATCGCGTGATCTGAAACCGAAAACAATGCAACAATTCTTGGACTCGGACTAGGACTGGTGGCGGAGATGAATCTGGTGGAACTCGGATGGTGGCGGAGATGAATCTGGTGGAACTTCGGATGGTGGCGGATATATGTTGCGGTGGACTCGGATGGGCGTGATGGCGGCGGATATGTGGTGGCGATATGGATTCAGATTGGCGGTGAATATGTGGTGGTGGTATATGGCAGCGGCGACGTGACAACTCGTGAACGAACTCGAAACTCTAAAGACTAGACGCTAAGACCAGCAACTTGACACGACGATGCAACCGCAAATTCAACAAAGCAAATACGAAAAGATTATGCAAAGGCTCAGATTGGTTGGACGGGATGAACTAACCCTAATTTTTTTGGCTTTTTCGTGGACTATAGGTATGAGAACAGACTCAATCTAAACTACGAAAACTCAGTAAAATCTCACCGAGCAACACTCGGAAATCTGATACCACTTGATAGAGCGGGGTGTCCCGATCTTTCGATGAGATGGTGGATTTCGCTTTGGTGGAAGTCGACTTTGACGATCCGACTCTGAACGTGCGAGGACGTCGCGCTTAGCAATCGCTAAACCAACTCCGAGAGGTTATTGACCACGCCGAGCACGATCAACGACCACGAGGGTCTATTTCCTGCGAGCAAACGAAGAACAAGCAAGAAACTGAGATTGCAATCTGGATATTGCGAATATAAGATGAAAGCTTTATTGATCAAGGTGGGGTTCTGTGGCGCCTTTGTGCAGTCGTTGAACACAAACGGCACGCTGTGAAGTTGCAGCTATGGCGAACTTTAATCTAAACAAAACCCAAAGTCTAAGCGGTGCCCTAAGGGCTGTATATATGGAGGAAGAGGGGAGAATTTCGAGGCCCTTGGTGGAGGGGTCGAAACTAACCCTATCTCTTGTT
Source organism: Aegilops speltoides (assembly GCA_021437245.1). Lineage (NCBI taxonomy): Eukaryota > Viridiplantae > Streptophyta > Magnoliopsida > Poales > Poaceae > Aegilops > Aegilops speltoides. The sequence continues at coordinate 10,103 of JAHHZJ010002195.1, forward strand.
TCCCCACACACGGACTCTAAAATAGCCTATACTAATGTATTTCGAAATTACATGGGCCTGGCCCAATAATAAGGTGACGACACCTAGAATAGCCTCTGGACGAAATTTATGAAGTGGCATCTTGTATATTTCGTCCAAGGCTTCATGCACTCATTATGGTGGCTTCAATGTCTGAAATCATCACTTGTAACTCCATTCTTGTCCCCTTGCGCATGCCATCATCTCCATGCTTGTTCTTGCTCCAATGTTCATCCTTCTCCAAGCTAGGCCCTTCATTTGTAAGCAAAACAAATGTATCCAATTTAGGCAGCATCATATTCTCATGAACATTAGAATCATTACCAAGAAACGAAAGTACCAGTAATTTAGTTGGCGTCTTGTGAGCTCTAGTAATTGGTCCAGTATGTATAGCAGCAGGGGCTGTGGGTGTAACAATGGTATTGATGTCCTCATCACAACCATACAAGGTTCAATGGCTAAGTGACTCCGGCACTATACGAGTTGAGCATATGGTCCAAGTATCCTTCAAAATCGGTGCATATGAAGACACTTTGGAGTGCGATGTGGTCCCAATGACCGTTTGCCACCTCATCCTTGGTCGGCCATGGCAATTCGACCGTGGTGTCTACCACAATGGGCGTACAAACCACTATAGCTTCAAGATGAAAGGCAAAGAATTTTTCCTACGACCCATGTCTCCTAGTCAAGTGATAGCCGACAAACAAGCCACCAACCAAAGAGAGAAGAGTGAAAAAGTGAGCCACCAAAAAGTGAGTGAGAGCCACAAGCCAAATTTGAGCGCCTCTTTGCCTAGAAAGAAAAACCTCATACTATTCGCCACCAAACATGAGATGAGAGAAGTGTGTGAGAACCCATCGAGTGTGATGCACTTTGTCCTAGTGTGCAAAGATGGAGAACCACAAACTAACACCACTCATGAGCTACCTTTGGTGTTTCAATCTCTTTTGCAGGAATTTCAAGATGTTTTCCCCGATGAGCTACCTCCTCTTCGAGGCATTGAGCATCGAATCGACCTCATCCCCGGAGCGCCACTTCCAAACAAAGCTCCCTACCGTGTCAATCCCGAAGAAAACAAGGAGATTCAACGGCAAGTACAACAACTAATCGACAATGGTCATGTACGTGAAAGCTTAAGCCCTTGTGCCGTTCCCGTTATCCTTGTGCCTAAGCCCGATGGAACTTTCCGCTTGTGCTCCGATTGTAGACCCATAAATGCTATCACCGTGCGCTATAGGCATCCCATTCCTCGCCTAGATGATATGCTTGATGAACTTAGTGGAGCCAACTTTTTCTCAAAAATTGATCTTAAAAGTGGCTATTATCAAATCCGCATTCATGAGGGTGATGAATGGAAAACTGCTTTCAAAACAAAATTTGGCTTATATGAATGGTTGGTTATGCCTATGGGTTTGTCGGAAGCTCCCGGAACTTTTGTGCGTCTCATGCATCATGTACTTCGTCCATACATAGGAATCTTTGTTATGGTTTACTTCGATGATATTCTTGTGTTTAGCAAAACCATGAAAGAGCATCTTGATCATGTTAAGCTTGTTTTGCAAACACTTCAAAAAGAAAGTCTTTATGCCAACTTAAAGAAATGCACTTTTGGAGTTGACAAAGTGGTTTTCTTGGGTTTTGTTGTCTCTTCCAAGGGTGTCCATGTTGATGAAACTAAGATCAAAGCAATTAAAACTTGGCCCCAACCCACCAATTTGCAACAAGTGCGAAGTTTCCTTGGTCTTGCAGGTTTTTATCGCCGTTTGTGAAAAACTTTAGCACTATTGCAGCTCCTTTGCATGCTTTGAGTAAGAAGAATACTCCTTTTGTTTGGGGACCTTTGCAAGCCAACGCTTTCGATGAGCTAAAGTCTTTGCTTACTCATGCTCCAATTCTTGCTTTGCCCAATTTTGACAAAACTTTTGAGGTCCATTGTGATGCAAGTGGTACCGAAATTGGCGGAGTTTTAATGCAAGAAAAACGAGTCATTGCTTATTTTAGTGAAAAACTCTCCGGTGCTCAACTTAACTATCCCGTGTATGACAAGGAATTGTATGCTTTAGTGCGTGTCCTCCATGTTTGGGAACATTATCTTAGACCTCATGAGTTTGTCATCCATACCGATCATGAAACGCTTAAGTACTTGAAAGGTCAAACTAAATTGAACAAGCGTCATGCCAAATGGAGTGAATTTATTGAATCTTTTCCATATGTGATCAAGTACATTAAGGGTAAGGAAAATGTAGTTGCCGATGCACTTTCACGCATATGCACGATTGTCACCAACTTGAGTTGAATGTTATTGGCTTTGAGCACATCAAAGATTTGTATGCTAGTGAGTCATTAAATGTTTGACGCATACATCTTGGGAACAATATTACCTCAAGGATGGTTATCTTATGAGAGCAACAAACTTTTCATACCCGAGTCTTCTCTTCGTTTGCTACTTTTGCAAGAGGCTCATGGAGGTGGACTCATGGGACACTTTGGACGCGACAAGACTTTCGCCACGCTCTCCAAGAACTACTTTTGGCCAAAGATGTTTCGAGACGTCTCACGCTTCACCACAAGATGCTCAACATGCCGCAAAGCTAAGTCAAAAGCTCAATCTCATGGTCTTTACATGCCTCTTCCTATTCCTTATCAACCTTAGGAAGACATTAGCATGGACTTTGTACTTGGTTTGCCTAGAACTCAAAATGGAATGGACTCCGTATTTGTTGTTGTGTACAGATTTTCCAAAATGGCGCATTTCGTTCCTTGCAACAAAGTAGACGATGCTTCACATATTGCAAATCTCTTTTGTAGGGAAATCTTGCGCCTCCATGGAGTACCAAAGTCAATCGTCTCCGACCGCGACGTCAAGTTCTTGAGTTACTTTTGGAAAACTCTTTGCGCCAAGCTCGGAATCAAGCTCTTGTTCTCCTCCGCATATGATGAGGACATGAGTACCTTGTATATGACCAAAAATATTGCATACATGCATATTTGTCAGGTGATTTCTAGTGCAAACTATTCAATAATCTATTTATGTTATCCAGAACAAAAATACGTCACATACTTTTGTGTTTTGTCTAATTGCAGGTGTATGGGACATTTGTACAATCCACATATGAAGATAAGGGAAAAGGAGAAGTTTAGGTGCTATTCAAAAAGTCTTCTCACGTCACTTTTGGGCCAAGAGAAGATAGAGTCCAAGTCTCTCACGTTCTGGATTCAGATTCGGACTACACAGACATACCTGACTTAAAACGCCAACAACTTTTTCATACGGACTCCGAATTGGGTGATTATTTTTTTGTTGGAAAGTAGATTTCATGCTCTTTCCAGCACAGTCGGAATCACCTTAAAATCCGTCCGGAGCGTTGAGTTGTGGACAAAACAATCTGACGCTGCACCAGAATCCGAGTCAAACTACAAGTCCAAAGGTGTTACGTCACCTCCACTTGGGCCCATTGGCCTTGTACGACCTAGGGTTAGTTTTAGGCTGCCTTGGGACGTTCTCCCACCTCCTTGGCCGTCACCCCTTGCTCCTATATAAGTAGATCCATCTAGTAGCTTTTTGCTTGGGATTTGTTTAGTTAAAAGTTAGCCAACATAACCGTGTGCCGTTTGTGTCCAACGACAGACCAAGACCGCTTACGGATCCCCACCTTTATCAATACTTCATACATACTCGCAATATTCAGATTGCTTTTATCATATTCTTGCTTGTTCTTGATTGCTTGCAGGAATAGACCTTCGTGGTCGTTGATTGTGCTCCGGCGTGGTCAATAACCTCTCGGAGTTGGTTTAGCGATTGCTAAGGCACAACGTCGTGCACGTTTGTAGTCGGATCGTCAAAGTCGTCTCCACCAAATCGATAGTTATCATCTCATCGAAAGATCGGGACACCCCCGCTTCTATCAAGTGGTATCAGAGCCAGGTTTGTACTAGAAATCACCGTGACCTCATTAGTGTTCTAGGCTCGCGTCTCTAGTCCGGTCTAGCCTAGGACCAGCACAGTACCGTCGTTGAGCGTTTATTCAACATTGCATCTTTGAATTGATTATTGCTAATCTTTTGTTACCATATATAGCCAACCCAGCTCCACATATTTCTACACCGTGTATACGTACGCTCCCCTGGCAATCGCTTTACTCAATATTCGGAGTTACTTGACACCGCTGGTTGCCGATCACCGCCTGCTGCATGGTAAGAACTTGTAAGACATTGATATTTGCTTTACTGTGAGCATTTTACCACCACATCCTAGTAGTTATAGGAACATTATTTTTGGATTTTGTTTCTTGTTTCTACTAATCATGACAGGTTTAGGAGATAGAAGTTCTTGGACCATTTAACACATCTTCACCATCACGAGAGTTGGAACAACACACACAAGCACATGGCCAGAGTTAGCTCTTTACCGTCATTTGAGGGTAGATTTAATCCTGCTATTTATCTAGCTTGGGAGCTTGAAGTAGAACAAGTTTTTAGTCACCATGGCTTTTACGAACTTGAGCGAGTACGAGCTGCCACTAGAGCATTCTTGGTTTTGCTTACATTTGGTGGAATGTGCATTGTAAGAAAAACATTGATAACCAACCCACAACTTGGAAAGATTTGAAAGATGTAATGAGAAAACAATTTTTCCCTCCTTACTATCGTGAATTGCTTCATAAATTTGAACAATTTAAACAAGGCAATAACACTGTTCATGCTTACTACCAAGAGTTCAAATCTTATATACATCATTATGACATAGAAGAATCTGAGAATGATACAATGAATAGATTTTTGGTGGTTTGAACCATGATATTCAGGCAAGATTTCAGTATATTCCTCGTTGCATTCTTGGTATGTATGTTCGTGCTTGTACCTTTGAGAGACGATTCTGAGGAGGATGCATTGGGTGACTACAACAACTACAATTCAGTTCATGCTCACCACCGCCGGTTGGTTCCTCCACCGTTGCACCTACTAGAGCAGCCCCACCTCGGGCGTGACATCATCTCAAGAGTATGGTGCATTGTCTACGTCTGTAACTACATCAGCTACGTCTTTGCGACAAGGTACAGATAAAGGTATTGATGATATAACTTCACATGAGAATGATGCATCCCTAGTTAACTTGAATACATCATGTGTTGAGCTACCCACTACTTTGATCACACCACCTATTTTTGAGGATTATGTTGATAATTTGACTATGCCATGTGATCAAACAACTGAAATACCAACAATTTTGAGAGCACCAATTGAATTAACTGTTGATGCAAAAGAATCAATGTTTAATCGTTTTGATATGACCTCTAATCTTGGTGATGATTCTGTGTCGAATGACTCATTGCATGTTTGCTTATCTAAGCATGTTGTAGCATGTAAATTTGATTCAAATAAGGTTTATTCACCAATGTTGGGATGGTTTAATGATGAACATTGTCAAACTTTTGAAATAAATAAGAGCTTCACTTATATGTGCAAACTGAGTTGCAATATTTTCATGCCTTCTAGTTCTTGTGCTAATTTGTTGGCTTTAGATTTTATGAACTATGCAAGTTACTCATCTATTCATGTGTCATATATGCAAAAATCAAGGGAAGTAAAATGGATGGCGTATACATATACAACATGTACACCTTGTCTCTTTTGTTAGCCACATTTCAGATTAAGCAACGCCGAGGACGGCTTTATTTTCAAAAAGGGAGGATGATGAGGACATGAGTACCTTGTATATGACCAAAATATTGCATACATGCATATTTGTCGGTGATTTCTAGTGCAAACTATTCAATAATCTATTTATGTTATCCAGAACAAAAATACGTCACATACTTTTGTGTTTTGTCTAATTGCAGGTGTATGGGACATTTGTACAATCCACATATGAAGATAAGGGAAAAGGAGAAGTTTAGGTGCTGTTCAAAAAGTCTTCTCACGTCACTTTTGGGCCAAGAGAAGATAGAGTCCAAGTCTCTCACGTTCTGGATTCAGATTCGGACTGCACAGACATACCTGACTCAAAACGTCCACAAATTTTTCATACGGACTCCGAATTGGGTGATTATTTTTTTGTTGGAAAGTAGATTTCATGCTCTTTCCAGCACAGTCGGAATCACCTTAAAATCCGTCCGGAGCGTTGAGTTGTGGACAAAACAATCTGACGCTGCACCAGAATCCGAGTCAAACTACAAGTCCAAAGGTGTTACGTCACCTCCACTTGGGCCCATTGGCCTTGTACGACCTAGGGTTAGTTTTAGGCTGCCTTGGGACGTCCTCCCACCTCCTTGGCCGCCACCCCTTGCTCCTATATAAGTAGATCCATCTAGTAGCTTTTCCTTGGGATTTGTTTAGTTAAAGTTAGCCATTGCAACTTCGTACTTCGTTTGTGTCCAACGACAGACCAAGACCGCTGCGGATCCCCACCATTATCAATACTTCATATATATTCGCAATATTCAGATTGCTTTATCATATTCTTGCTTGTTCTTCGATTGCTTGCAGAAATAGACCTTCGTGGTCAGGTTGATCGTGCTCCAGCGTGATCAATAACCTCTCGGAGTTGGTTTAGCGATTGCTAAGGCGCAACGTCGTGCATGTTTGTAGTCGGATCGTCAAAGTCGTCTCCACCAAATCGATAGTTATCATCTCATCGAAAGATCGGGACACCCCGCCTCTACCAGCATACCATCCTCAAACCGACGGCCAAACGGAGGTGACAAACCGGACACTCTCCACTCTACTTCGCGTGTTGATCAAGAAGAACATCAAGGAGTGGGGCGTGTCTACCATCGCCGAGCACGCCTACAACCGCGCAAGACATTCGACGACCGGCAAGTCCCCCTTTGAGGTCGTCTACGGCTTCAACCCATTGTCCCCATTGGACATCCTACCTCTACCTCTACAAGAGCGCACCAACCTCGACGCAAATGCCCGTGCAAGCTACATCAAGAAGATGCATGAAGATACAAGAAACACCATCGAGCGCCAAGTACAACGACTAACGACCAAGCTCAACATCAACAAGCAACCCATGATCTTCATAGGCGATCTCGTGTGGCTACACCTTCGCAAGGAACGCTTCCCCAACGAGCGAAAGTCAAACTTCTACCTCGAGCGATGGACCCTTCAAGGTGTTAGCGCTACAACAACAACGCCTACAAGCTCGACCTACCAGCGACAAGTACAACGTGAGCGACACCTTCAACGTCAAAGACCTCTCACCTTTCCATGGTGATGAAGAATTAGATCCGAGGTCGGATCCTTTCGAAGGGAGGGGATATGATGCGGAGCATCCTTCCATCATCCCCATGGACTCTACATCAACACCTACAACACCACAAGGACCGATGACTCGAGCACGTGCAAGAGCTCTTGAAACCGAGGTGACATCACTCCTCTCACAACTCTCCTTCGATTCACATGAGACATGGTTACTACCTAAAACGGAAACTCTATGCATACTCAGGCACCAAGGAGTCGACCATGAAGGGGCTAGGAAGCAAGGAGAATCGGAAGCGGAAGACATACGCGAAGACGGAGAGGAGAAAGCAACCAGGACCAGAGAGGCCGGACGATCCGGACGGAGGCCCGGACGATCCGGACAGAGCCCGGATGATCCGGACCCCGGTCCGGATGATCCGCTAACTCCACCAAGGCAGCAGAACCTCCACTGCTGCCGGATCATCCGGACCCAGGCCCGGATCATCTGGACCCCGCCCGGACATCCGGACATCCAGCCGGACATCCGGCCCGTCGCCGCCACCAGCCGACCCTCCGGCTCATCCGGGACTCCACCCGGATCATCCGGACCCTCGTCCGGATCATCCGGCCAGCGCCTGTGCGCGCGTGTTGGGCTGAGCCCATGTACCCCTTCGCCCCAAAATCTATATATAGGACCCCCTCTCCTCACTTTGAGACTTAGCATTGGATTAGCTCATATTTGTGTGTGAGAGCCTTTGCTCATCCACCGGTACTTCTCCTCGGAGATCAGGACCTCCGTCTAGGAGAAGATCCATTCGGATTCAGACCCCTACCTAGGGAAGATCCCCCTCGTGGATTCAAGGCCCCTATCTAGGGAAGAACATCAAGGCCTCCTCTTGGAGATGAACGGTTCCTTTGTATCCTTACCCTAGTTGACTATGTATCTTGTGGATCTCATGTGTGTATGTTGATCTAGCACTTGTGTGATCGATTCCTTGTTGGTTGAGTGATTTCCTCTCGTTTTCCCCGTGTTTCCTCTCGTTCTTCGCTGCGTTCTTCATGTTCCTCCGTGAGGATCCTCAAACGTGAAAGATCGATTTAATTAGGGTTCCACCTACATCACTTATTCTCCTTGTTTTTGCGGATGGCATGCCAGTAACTCACGCAGCGTGAATGCCAAGAACAAAAGGGCATTCTGGCATCGGTCAATATATATGTGGAAGCGACATCTCCTCTATAGAGGACAAGAAATTTTGGGGCACTCAGCAAAAAGCGCGAGGAAATGAAGTACTTTCAAGGACGCCATAGAATAGAGAGCGTTCACTAAAGCGGTCATAATTTTGTCATTCATAGTCCGTGTCGGACCCACAAGTACTCAAACTGCTTTCATGGCGGCGCTGTGAATCAGAAAATACTCCCGGTTGCGAGGAGGCCGAGTGCCCTCAAATCTGACCTTAAGCAGGACTTTTGGCCCGAAAGTCAAAGAACATCATTAAATCATTGTTTTTCGGACAAGTTTACGAACCCATTGGCACTTCCTTTTGAAGGAAATTCGAGAGATTATGTTGCTTATAGACATTAGCCCCTGGTAGGGACAAAGCGTACCTTCTGCAGATGCTCTATGATCCGGACAATCTCATTTGGCGTAAATTGAAGAAAATCCAGTGACTATATGCCTTATTCTCCTTGTTTTCGCGGATGGCATCTTTGTAACTCACAGCGTGAAAACCAAGAACAAAAGGGTATTCTGGCATCGGTCGGTATATATGTGGAAGCGATATCTCCTCTATAAAGGACAAGAAAATTTGCGGCAATCGGGCAAAAGTGCGAGAAAATGAAGTACTTTCAAATCGCCATAGAATGGAGAGCGTTCACTAAAACGGTCATAATTTTGTCATTCGGAGTCTGTCTCGGACCCACAAGTACTCAAACAGCTCGCGGCGAGCACGCGAATCCAGAAAATACTCCCCGCTTGCGCGAGGAGGCCCGGAGTGCCCTCAAATACGGCCTTAAGCAGGACTTTTTGGCCCTGAAAGTCAAAGAACATCATTAAATCATTTTTTTTCAGACAAGTTTCTGAACCCATTGGCACTCCCTTTTGAAGGAAATTCGAGAGATTATGTTCCTTATAGACATTAGCCTCCCTGGTAGGGACAAGCGTACCTTTCTGCAGATGCTCTATGATCCGAACAATCTCATTTGGCCGTAAATTGAAGAAAATCCAGCGGCTATATGCCTTATTCTCCTTGTTTTTGCCGGATGGCATGCTGTAACTCACGCGCGTGAAAGCCAAGAACAAAAGGGCATTCCTGGCATCGGTCAATATATATGTGGAAACGATATCTCCTCTATAGAGAACAAGAAATTTTGGGCAATCAGGCAAAAAGCGCACGAGAAAATGAAGTACTTTCAAGTACTGCCATAGAATGGAGAGACGTTCACTAAAACGGTCATAATTTTATCATTCGGAGTCCGTGTCGGACCCACAAGTACTCAAACAGCTCGCGGCGAGCTCGCGAATCCAGAAAATACTCCCCGCTTGCGCGAGGAGGCCCGGAGTGCCCTCAAATACGGCCTTAAGCAGGACTTTTTGGCCCTGAAAGTCAAAGAACATCATTAAATCGCTGTTTTTCGGACAAGTTTACGAACCCATTGGCACTTCCTTTTGAAGGAAATTCGAGAGATTATGTTGCTTATAGACATTAGCCCGCTGGTAGGGACAAACGTACCTTCTGCGGATGCTCTATGATCCGAGCAATCTCATTTGGCGTAAATTGAAGAAAATCCAGTGACTATATGCCTTATTCTCCTTGTTTTCGCGGATGGCATCTTTGTAACTCACAGCGTGAAAGCCAAGAACAAAAGGGTATTCTGGCATCGGTCGGTATATATGTGGAAGCGATATCTCCTCTATAAAGGACAAGAAATTTTGGGGCAACCAGCAAAAAGCGACGAGAAAGTGAAGTACTTTCAAATCGCCATAGAATGGAGAGGCGTTCACTAAAGCGGTCATAATTTTATCATTGAGTCCGTGTCGGACCCACAAGTATAAACAGCTCGCGCGGTATGCGAATCGAAAATACTCCCGGTTGCGAGGAGGCCAGAGTGCCCTCAAATCTGACCTTAAGCAGGACTTTTTGGTACGAAAGTCAAAGAACATCATTAAATCGCTGTTTTTCGGACAAGTTTACGAACCCATTGGCACTTCCTTTTGAAGGAAATTCGAGAGATTATGTTGCTTATAGACATTAGCCCCTGGTAGGGACAAGCGTACCTTCTGCGGATGCTCTATGATCCGGGCAATCTCATTTGGCCGTAAATTGAAGAAAATCCAGTGACTATATGCCTTATTCTCCTTGTTTTCGCGGATGGCATCTTTGTAACTCACAGCGTGAAAACCAAGAACAAAAGGGTATTCTGGCATCGGTCGGTATATATGTGGAAGCGATATCTCCTCTATAAAGGACAAGAAAATTTGCGGCAATCGGGCAAAAGTGCGAGAAAATGAAGTACTTTCAAATCGCCATAGAATGGAGAGACGTTCACTAAAACGGTCATAATTTTGTCATTCAGAGTCCGTGTCGGACCCACAAGTACTCAAACAGATCGCGGCGAGCGAGCGAATCCAGAAAATACTCCCCGCTTGCGCGAGGAGGCCCGGAGTGCCCTCAAATACGGCCTTAAGCAGGACTTTTTGGCCCTGAAAGTCAAAGAACATCATTCGTCGCTGTTTTTCAGACAAGTTTCTGAACCCATTGGCACTCCCTTTTGAAGGAAATTCGAGAGATTATGTTCCTTATAGACATTAGCCTCCCTGGTAGGGACAAGCGTACCTTTCTGCAGATGCTCTATGATCCGAACAATCTCATTTGGCCGTAAATTGAAGAAAATCCAGCGGCTATATGCCTTATTCTCCTTGTTTTTGCCGGATGGCATGCTTTGTAACTCACGCAGCGTGAAAGCCAAGAACAAAGGGCATTCTGGCATCGGTCGATATATATGTGGAAGCGATATCTCCTCTATAGAGAACAAGAAATTTTGGGCAATCGGGCAAAAGCGCGAGAAAATGAAGTACTTTCAAGTCATCGCCATAGAATGGAGAGGCGTTCACTAAAGCGGTCATAATTTTATCATTGGTCCGTGTCGGACCCACAAGTACTCAAACAGCTCATGGCGAGCTCATGAATCAGAAAATACTCCCGCTTGCGAGGAGGCGAGTGCCCTCAAATCGGCCTTAAGCAGGACTTTTGGTACGAAAGTCAAAGAACATCATTAAATCGCTGTTTTTCGGACAAGTTTACGAACCCATTGGCACTTCCTTTTGAAGGAAATTCGAGAGATTATGTTGCTTATAGACATTAGCCCGCTGGTAGGGACAAACGTACCTTCTGCGGATGCTCTATGATCCAAGGCAATCTCATTTGGCGTAAATTGAAGAAAATCCAGTGACTATATGCCTTATTCTCCTTGTTTTCGCGGATGGCATCTTTGTAACTCACACGCGTGAAAGCCAAGAACAAAAGGGTATTCTGGCATCGGTCGATATATATGTGGAAGCGATATCTCCTCTATAAAGGACAAGAAATTTTGGGGCAACCGGGCAAAAAGCGCGACGAGAAAGTGAAGTACTTTCAAAAATCGCCATAGAATGGAGAGGCGTTCACTAAAGCGGTCATAATTTTATCATTGAGTCCGTGTCGGACCCACAAGTATAAACAGCTCATGGCGGTATGTGAATCGAAAATACTCCCGGTTGCGAGGAGGCCCAGTGCCCTCAAATCTGACCTTAAGCAGGACTTTTGGTACTGAAAGTCAAAGAACATCATTAAATCGCTGTTTTTTGGACAAGTTTACGAACCCATTGGCACTTCCTTTTGAAGGAAATCGAGAGATTATGTTGCTTATAGACATTAGCCCCTGGTAGGGACAAAGCGTACCTTCTGCGGATGCTCTATGATCCAGGCAATCTCATTTGGCGTAAATTGAAGAAAATCCAGCGACTATATGCCTTATTCTCCTTGTTTTCGCGGATGGCATCTTTGTAACTCACGCGGCGTGAAAACCAAGAACAAAAGGGTATTCTGGCATCGGTCGGTATATATGTGGAAGCGATATCTCCTCTATAAAGGACAAGAAAATTTGCGGCAATCGGCAAAAAGTGCGAGAAAATGAAGTACTTTCAATCTCGCCATAGAATGGAGAGGCGTTCACTAAAGCGGTCATAATTTTGTCATTGAGTCGTGTCGGACCCACAAGTACTCAAACAGATCGCGGCGGCGGCGAATCGAAAATACTCCCGCTTGCGAGGAGGCCGGAGTGCCCTCAAATCGGCCTTAAGCAGGACTTTTGGCCCCGAAAGTCAAAGAACATCATTAAATCGCTTTTTTTTGGACAAGTTTACGAACCCATTGGCACTCCTTTTGAAGGAAATTCGAGAGATTATGTTCCTTATAGACATTAGCCTCCTGGTAGGGACAAGCGTACCTTCTGCAGATGCTCTATGATCCGAACAATCTCATTTGGCGTAAATTGAAGAAAATCCAGTGACTATATGCCTTATTCTCCTTGTTTTTGCGGATGGCATCTTTGTAACTCACGCAGCGTGAAAGCCAAGAACAAAAGGGCATTCTGGCATCGGTCAATATATATGTGGAAGCGATATCTCCTCTATAGAGAACAAGAAATTTTGGGCAATCAGGCAAAAGCATGCGAGAAAATGAAGTACTTTCAAATCGCCATAGAATGGAGAGGCGTTCACTAAAGCGGTCATAATTTTATCATTGGTCCGTGTCGGACCCATAAGTACTCAAACAGCTCATGGCGAGCTCGCGAATCAGAAAATACTCCCGCTTGCGCGAGGAGGCCGGAGTGCCCTCAAATCGGCCTTAAGCAGGACTTTTTGGCCCGAAAGTCAAAGAACATCATTAAATCATTGTTTTTCGGACAAGTTTACGAACCCATTGGCACTTCCTTTTGAAGGAAATTCGAGAGATTATGTTGCTTATAGACATTAGCCCGCTGGTAGGGACAAACGTACCTTCTGCGGATGCTCTATGATCAAGGCAATCTCATTTGGCGTAAATTGAAGAAAATCCAGTGACTATATGCCTTATTCTCCTTGTTTTCGCGGATGGCATCTTTGTAACTCACAGCGTGAAAGCCAAGAACAAAAGGGTATTCTGGCATCGGTCGGTATATATGTGGAAGCGATATCTCCTCTATAAAGGACAAGAAATTTTGGGGCAACCGAGCAAAAGCGCGCGAAAGTGAAGTACTTTCAAATCTTCGCCATAGAATGGAGAGGCGTTCACTAAAGCGGTCATAATTTTATCATTGAGTCCGTGTCGGACCCACAAGTATAAACAGCTCGCGGCGTATGCGAATCGAAAATACTCCCGGTTGCGAGGAGGCCCAGTGCCCTCAAATCTGACCTTAAGCGGGACTTTTGGTACGAAAGTCAAAGAACATCATTAAATCATTGTTTTTGGACAAGTTTACGAACCCATTGGCACTTCCTTTTGAAGGAAATTCGAGAGATTATGTTGCTTATAGACATTAGCCCCTGGTAGGGACAAGCGTACCTTCTGCGGATGCTCTATGATCCGGGCAATCTCATTTGGCGTAAATTGAAGAAAATCTAGCGGCTATATGCCTTATTCTCCTTGTTTTCGCGGATGGCATCTTTGTAACTCACGCGTGAAAACCAAGAACAAAAGGGTATTCTGGCATCGGTCGGTATATATGTGGAAGCGATATCTCCTCTATAAAGGACAAGAAAATTTGCGGCAATCGGGCAAAAGTGCGAGAAAATGAAGTACTTTCAAATCGCCATAGAATGGAGAGCGTTCACTAAAGCGGTCATAATTTTGTCATTGAGTCCGTGTCGGACCCACAAGTACTCAAACAGATCGCGTGGCGGCGAATCGAAAATACTCCCGCTTGCGAGGAGGCCGAGTGCCCTCAAATCGACCTTAAGCAGGACTTTTTGTACGAAAGTCAAAGAACATCATTAAATCGCTGTTTTTCGGACAAGTTTACGAACCCATTGGCACTCCTTTTGAAGGAAATTCGAGAGATTATGTTCCTTATAGAGATTAGCCTCCTGGTAGGGACAAGCGTACCTTCTGCGGATGCTCTATGATCGAACAATCTCATTTGGCGTAAATTGAAGAAAATCCAGTGACTATATGCCTTATTCTCCTTGTTTTTGCGGATGGCATCTTTGTAACTCACGCAGCGTGAAAGCCAAGAACAAAAGGGCATTCTGGCATCGGTCGATATATATGTGGAAGCGATATCTCCTCTATAGAGAACAAGAAATTTTGGGCAATCGGGCAAAAAGCGCGAGAAAATGAAGTACTTTCAAAATCGCCATAGAATGGAGAGGCGTTCACTAAAGCGGTCATAATTTTATCATTGGTCCGTGTCGGACCCACAAGTACTCAAACAGCTCATGGCGAGCTCGCGAATCAGAAAATACTCCCGCTTGCGAGGAGGCCGGAGTGCCCTCAAATCGGCCTTAAGCAGGACTTTTGGTACGAAAGTCAAAGAACATCATTAAATCGCTGTTTTTGGACAAGTTTACGAACCCATTGGCACTTCCTTTTGAAGGAAATTCGAGAGATTATGTTGCTTATAGACATTAGCCCGCTGGTAGGGACAAACGTACCTTCTGCGGATGCTCTATGATCAAGGCAATCTCATTTGGCGTAAATTGAAGAAAATCCAGTGACTATATGCCTTATTCTCCTTGTTTTCGCGGATGGCATCTTTGTAACTCACACGCGTGAAAGCCAAGAACAAAAGGGTATTCTGGCATCGGTCGGTATATATGTGGAAGCGATATCTCCTCTATAAAGGACAAGAAATTTTGGGGCAACCAGCAAAAAGCATACGAGAAAGTGAAGTACTTTCAAATCTCGCCATAGAATGGAGAGCGTTCACTAAAGCGGTCATAATTTTATCATTGAGTCCGTGTCGGACCCACAAGTATAAACAGCTCGCGGCGGTATGTGAATCGAAAATACTCCCGGTTGCGAGGAGGCCGAGTGCCCTCAAATCTGACCTTAAGCAGGACTTTTTGGCCCGAAAGTCAAAGAACATCATTAAATCGCTGTTTTTCGGACAAGTTTACGAACCCATTGGCACTTCCTTTTGAAGGAAATTCGAGAGATTATGTTGCTTATAGACATTAGCCCCTGGTAGGGACAAAGCGTACCTTCTGCGGATGCTCTATGATCCGGGCAATCTCATTTGGCCGTAAATTGAAGAAAATCCATGACTATATGCCTTATTCTCCTTGTTTTCGCGGATGGCATCTTTGTAACTCACGCGTGAAAACCAAGAACAAAAGGGTATTCTGGCATCGGTCGATATATATGTGGAAGCGATATCTCCTCTATAAAGGACAAGAAAATTTGCGGCAATCGGGCAAAAGTGCGAGAAAATGAAGTACTTTCAAATCTCGCCATAGAATGGAGAGCGTTCACTAAAGCGGTCATAATTTTGTCATTGAGTCCGTGTCGGACCCACAAGTACTCAAACAGATCGCGCGAGCGGCGAATCGAAAATACTCCCGCTTGCGAGGAGGCCGGAGTGCCCTCAAATCGGCCTTAAGCAGGACTTTTGTACGAAAGTCAAAGAACATCATTAAATCGCTGTTTTTGGACAAGTTTACGAACCCATTGGCACTCCTTTTGAAGGAAATTCGAGAGATTATGTTCCTTATAGACATTAGCCTCCTGGTAGGGACAAGCGTACCTTCTGCGGATGCTCTATGATCCGAACAATCTCATTTGGCGTAAATTGAAGAAAATCCAGTGACTATATGCCTTATTCTCCTTGTTTTGCGGATGGCATCTTTGTAACTCAGCGTGAAAGCCAAGAACAAAAGGGCATTCTGGCATCGGTCAATATATATGTGGAAGCGATATCTCCTCTATAGAGAACAAGAAATTTTGGGCAATCGGGCAAAAGCGACGAGAAAATGAAGTACTTTCAAATCGCCATAGAATGGAGAGGCGTTCACTAAAGCGGTCATAATTTTATCATTGGAGTCCGTGTCGGACCCACAAGTACTCAAACAGCTCATGGCGAGCTCGCGAATCAGAAAATACTCCCGCTTGCGAGGAGGCCGGAGTGCCCTCAAATCGGCCTTAAGCAGGACTTTTTGTACGAAAGTCAAAGAACATCATTAAATCGCTGTTTTTTGGACAAGTTTACGAACCCATTGGCACTTCCTTTTGAAGGAAATTCGAGAGATTATGTTGCTTATAGACATTAGCCCCCTGGTAGGGACAAAGCGTGCCTTCTGCGGATGCTCTATGATCCGGGCAATCTCATTTGGCCGTAAATTGAAGAAAATCCAGCGGCTATATGCCTTATTCTCCTTGTTTTCGCCGGATGGCATGCTGTAACTCACACGCGTGAAAGCCAAGAACAAAAGGGTATTCCTGGCATCGGTCAGTATATATGTGGAAACGATATCTCCTCTATAAAGGACAAGAAATTTTGGGGCAACCAGGCAAAAAGCGCACGAGAAAGTGAAGTACTTTCAAGTACTGCCATAGAATGGAGAGACGTTCACTAAAACGGTCATAATTTTATCATTCAGAGTCCGTGTCGGACCCACAAGTACTTAAACAGCTCGGCGCTGTGAATCAGAAAATACTCCCGGTTGCGAGGAGGCCAGTGCCCTCAAATCTGACCTTAAGCGGGACTTTTGTACGAAAGTCAAAGAACATCATTAAATCGCATTGTTTTTCGAGACAAGTTTACGAACCCATTGGCACTTCCTTTTGAAGGAAATTCGAGAGATTATGTTGCTTATAGACATTAGCCCCTGGTAGGGACAAAGCGTACCTTCTGCGGATGCTCTATGATCAAGGCAATCTCATTTGGCCGTAAATTGAAGAAAATCCAGCGACTATATGCCTTATTCTCCTTGTTTTCGCGGATGGCATCTTTGTAACTCACGCGGCGTGAAAACCAAGAACAAAAGGGTATTCTGGCATCGGTCGATATATATGTGGAAGCGATATCTCCTCTATAAAGGACAAGAAAATTTGCGGCAATCGGGCAAAAAGTGCGAGAAAATGAAGTACTTTCAAATCGCCATAGAATGGAGAGGCGTTCACTAAAGCGGTCATAATTTTGTCATTGAGTCCGTGTCGGACCCACAAGTACTCAAACAGATCGCGGCGGCGAATCCAAAAATACTCCCGCTTGCGAGGAGGCGGAGTGCCCTCAAATCGGCCTTAAGCGGGACTTTTGGTACGAAAGTCAAAGAACATCATTAAATCATTGTTTTTGAGACAAGTTTACGAACCCATTGGCACTCCTTTTGAAGGAAATTGAGAGATTATGTTCCTTATAGACATTAGCCTCCTGGTAGGGACAAGCGTACCTTCTGCGGATGCTCTATGATCCGAACAATCTCATTTGGCGTAAATTGAAGAAAATCCAGTGACTATATGCCTTATTCTCCTTGTTTTTGCGGATGGCATCTTTGTAACTCACAGCGTGAAAGCCAAGAACAAAAGGGCATTCTGGCATCGGTCGATATATATGTGGAAGCGATATCTCCTCTATAGAGAACAAGAAATTTTGGGCAATCGGGCAAAAGCATGCGAGAAAATGGAGTACTTTCAAAATGCGCCATAGAATGGAGAGGCGTTCACTAAAGCGGTCATAATTTTATCATTGGTCCGTGTCGGACCCACAAGTACTCAAACAGCTCATGGCGAGCTCGCGAATCAGAAAATACTCCCGCTTGCGAGGAGGCCGAGTGCCCTCAAATCGGCCTTAAGCGGGACTTTTGGCCTGAAAGTCAAAGAACATCATTAAATCGCTGTTTTTGGACAAGTTTACGAACCCATTGGCACTTCCTTTTGAAGGAAATTCGAGAGATTATGTTGCTTATAGACATTAGCCCGCTGGTAGGGACAAGCGTACCTTCTGCGGATGCTCTATGATCAAGGCAATCTCATTTGGCCGTAAATTGAAGAAAATCCAGCGACTATATGCCTTATTCTCCTTGTTTTCGCGGATGGCATCTTTGTAACTCACAGCGTGAAAGCCAAGAACAAAAGGGTATTCTGGCATCGGTCGGTATATATGTGGAAGCGATATCTCCTCTATAAAGGACAAGAAATTTTGGGGCAACCAGCAAAAAGCGCGCGAGAAAGTGAAGTACTTTCAAATCGCCATAGAATGGAGAGCGTTCACTAAAGCGGTCATAATTTTATCATTGAGTCCGTGTCGGACCCACAAGTATAAACAGCTCGGCGGTATGTGAATCGAAAATACTCCCGGTTGCGAGGAGGCCAGAGTGCCCTCAAATCTGACCTTAAGCGGGACTTTTGTACGAAAGTCAAAGAACATCATTAAATCATTGTTTTTGGACAAGTTTACGAACCCATTGGCACTTCCTTTTGAAGGAAATTCGAGAGATTATGTTGCTTATAGACATTAGCCCCTGGTAGGGACAAGCGTACCTTCTGCGGATGCTCTATGATCAAGGCAATCTCATTTGGCCGTAAATTGAAGAAAATCCAGTGACTATATGCCTTATTCTCCTTGTTTTCGCGGATGGCATCTTTGTAACTCAGCGTGAAAACCAAGAACAAAAGGGTATTCTGGCATCGGTCAATATATATGTGGAAGCGATATCTCCTCTATAAAGGACAAGAAAATTTGCGGCAATCGGGCAAAAAGTGCGAGAAAATGAAGTACTTTCAAATCGCCATAGAATGGAGAGCGTTCACTAAAGCGGTCATAATTTTGTCATTGAGTCCGTGTCGGACCCACAAGTACTCAAACAGATCGCGCGCGAGCGGCGAATCAGAAAATACTCCCGCTTGCGAGGAGGCCGGAGTGCCCTCAAATCGACCTTAAGCAGGACTTTTGGCCTGAAAGTCAAAGAACATCATTAAATCGCTGTTTTTTGGACAAGTTTACGAACCCATTGGCACTCCTTTTGAAGGAAATTCGAGAGATTATGTTCCTTATAGACATTAGCCTCCTGGTAGGGACAAGCGTACCTTCTGCGGATGCTCTATGATCGAACAATCTCATTTGGCCGTAAATTGAAGAAAATCCAGTGACTATATGCCTTATTCTCCTTGTTTTTGCGGATGGCATCTTTGTAACTCCGCAGCGTGAAAGCCAAGAACAAAAGGGCATTCTGGCATCGGTCGATATATATGTGGAAGCGATATCTCCTCTATAGAGAACAAGAAATTTTGGGCAATCGGGCAAAAGCGCGCGAGAAAATGAAGTACTTTCAAATCGCCATAGAATGGAGAGGCGTTCACTAAAGCGGTCATAATTTTATCATTGGTCCGTGTCGGACCCACAAGTACTCAAACAGCTCATGGCGAGCTCGCGAATCAGAAAATACTCCCGCTTGCGCGAGGAGGCGGAGTGCCCTCAAATCGGCCTTAAGCAGGACTTTTGGCCCTGAAAGTCAAAGAACATCATTAAATCGAGAGATTTGTTTTTTGGACAAGTTTACGAACCCATTGGCACTTCCTTTTGAAGGAAATTCGAGAGATTATGTTGCTTATAGACATTAGCCCCTGGTAGGGACAAAGCGTACCTTCTGCGGATGCTCTATGATCCGGGCAATCTCATTTGGCCGTAAATTGAAGAAAATCCAGCGACTATATGCCTTATTCTCCTTGTTTTCGCGGATGGCATCTTTGTAACTCAGCGGCGTGAAAACCAAGAACAAAAGGGTATTCTGGCATCGGTCGATATATATGTGGAAGCGATATCTCCTCTATAAAGGACAAGAAAATTTGCGGCAATCGGCAAAAAGTGCGAGAAAATGAAGTACTTTCAAAATCGCCATAGAATGGAGAGGCGTTCACTAAAGCGGTCATAATTTTGTCATTGAGTCCGTGTCGGACCCACAAGTACTCAAACAGATCGCGGCGGCGGCGAATCAGAAAATACTCCCGCTTGCGAGGAGGCCGGAGTGCCCTCAAATCGGCCTTAAGCAGGACTTTTTGGCCTGAAAGTCAAAGAACATCATTAAATCGCTGTTTTTCGGACAAGTTTACGAACCCATTGGCACTCCTTTTGAAGGAAATTCGAGAGATTATGTTCCTTATAGACATTAGCCTCCTGGTAGGGACAAGCGTACCTTCTGCGGATGCTCTATGATCCGAACAATCTCATTTGGCGTAAATTGAAGAAAATCCAGTGACTATATGCCTTATTCTCCTTGTTTTTGCGGATGGCATCTTTGTAACTCACGCAGCGTGAAAGCCAAGAACAAAAGGGCATTCTGGCATCGGTCAATATATATGTGGAAGCGATATCTCCTCTATAGAGAACAAGAAATTTTGGGCAATCGGGCAAAAAGCGCGCGAGAAAATGAAGTACTTTCAAATCTCGCCATAGAATGGAGAGGCGTTCACTAAAGCGGTCATAATTTTATCATTGGTCCGTGTCGGACCCACAAGTACTCAAACAGCTCATGGCGAGCTCGCGAATCGAGAAAATACTCCCGCTTGCGAGGAGGCCGGAGTGCCCTCAAATCGGCCTTAAGCAGGACTTTTTGTACGAAAGTCAAAGAACATCATTAAATCGCTGTTTTTGGACAAGTTTACGAACCCATTGGCACTTCCTTTTGAAGGAAATTCGAGAGATTATGTTGCTTATAGACATTAGCCCGCTGGTAGGGACAAGCGTACCTTCTGCGGATGCTCTATGATCAAGGCAATCTCATTTGGCGTAAATTGAAGAAAATCCATGACTATATGCCTTATTCTCCTTGTTTTCGCGGATGGCATCTTTGTAACTCACACGCGCGTGAAAGCCAAGAACAAAAGGGTATTCTGGCATCGGTCGATATATATGTGGAAGCGATATCTCCTCTATAAAGGACAAGAAATTTTGGGGCAACCGGCAAAAGCGCGCGAGAAAGTGAAGTACTTTCAAATCGCCATAGAATGGAGAGGCGTTCACTAAAGCGGTCATAATTTTATCATTGAGTCCGTGTCGGACCCACAAGTATAAACAGCTCGCGGCGGCGCTGTGAATCGAAAATACTCCCGGTTGCGAGGAGGCCGAGTGCCCTCAAATCTGCCTTAAGCAGGACTTTTTGTACTGAAAGTCAAAGAACATCATTAAATCATTGTTTTTCGGACAAGTTTACGAACCCATTGGCACTTCCTTTTGAAGGAAATTCGAGAGATTATGTTGCTTATAGACATTAGCCCCTGGTAGGGACAAAGCGTACCTTCTGCGGATGCTCTATGATCCGGGCAATCTCATTTGGCGTAAATTGAAGAAAATCCAGTGACTATATGCCTTATTCTCCTTGTTTTCGCGGATGGCATCTTTGTAACTCACGCAGCGTGAAAACCAAGAACAAAAGGGTATTCTGGCATCGGTCGGTATATATGTGGAAGCGATATCTCCTCTATAAAGGACAAGAAAATTTGCGGCAATCGGGCAAAAGTGCGAGAAAATGAAGTACTTTCAAATGCGCCATAGAATGGAGAGCGTTCACTAAAGCGGTCATAATTTTGTCATTGAGTCCGTGTCGGACCCACAAGTACTCAAACAGATCGCGGCGGCGGCGAATCGAAAATACTCCCGCTTGCGAGGAGGCCGGAGTGCCCTCAAATCGGCCTTAAGCAGGACTTTTTGGCCCGAAAGTCAAAGAACATCATTAAATCGCTGTTTTTGAGACAAGTTTACGAACCCATTGGCACTCCTTTTGAAGGAAATTCGAGAGATTATGTTCCTTATAGACATTAGCCTCCTGGTAGGGACAAGCGTACCTTCTGCGGATGCTCTATGATCCGAACAATCTCATTTGGCGTAAATTGAAGAAAATCCAGTGACTATATGCCTTATTCTCCTTGTTTTTGCGGATGGCATCTTTGTAACTCACAGCGTGAAAGCCAAGAACAAAAGGGCATTCTGGCATCGGTCGATATATATGTGGAAGCGATATCTCCTCTATAGAGAACAAGAAATTTTGGGCAATCGGGCAAAAAGCATGCGAGAAAATGAAGTACTTTCAAATCTGCCATAGAATGGAGAGGCGTTCACTAAAGCGGTCATAATTTTATCATTGGTCCGTGTCGGACCCACAAGTACTCAAACAGCTCATGGCGAGCTCGCGAATCAGAAAATACTCCCGCTTGCGAGGAGGCCGGAGTGCCCTCAAATCGGCCTTAAGCAGGACTTTTGGCCTGAAAGTCAAAGAACATCATTAAATCGCTGTTTTTTGAGACAAGTTTACGAACCCATTGGCACTTCCTTTTGAAGGAAATTGAGAGATTATGTTGCTTATAGACATTAGCCCGCTGGTAGGGACAAAGCGTACCTTCTGCGGATGCTCTATGATCAAGGCAATCTCATTTGGCGTAAATTGAAGAAAATCCAGCGACTATATGCCTTATTCTCCTTGTTTTCGCGGATGGCATCTTTGTAACTCACTGCAGCGTGAAAGCCAAGAACAAAAGGGTATTCTGGCATCGGTCGGTATATATGTGGAAGCGATATCTCCTCTATAAAGGACAAGAAATTTTGGGGCAACCAGCAAAAAGCGCGAGAAAGTGAAGTACTTTCAAATGCGCCATAGAATGGAGAGGCGTTCACTAAAGCGGTCATAATTTTATCATTGAGTCCGTGTCGGACCCACAAGTATAAACAGCTCATGGCGTATGTGAATCAGAAAATACTCCCGGTTGCGAGGAGGCCGAGTGCCCTCAAATCTGACCTTAAGCAGGACTTTTGGTACGAAAGTCAAAGAACATCATTAAATCGCTGTTTTTCGGACAAGTTTACGAACCCATTGGCACTTCCTTTTGAAGGAAATTCGAGAGATTATGTTGCTTATAGACATTAGCCCCTGGTAGGGACAAAGCGTACCTTCTGCGGATGCTCTATGATCGGGCAATCTCATTTGGCCGTAAATTGAAGAAAATCCAGTGACTATATGCCTTATTCTCCTTGTTTTCGCGGATGGCATCTTTGTAACTCACGGCGTGAAAACCAAGAACAAAAGGGTATTCTGGCATCGGTCGGTATATATGTGGAAGCGATATCTCCTCTATAAAGGACAAGAAAATTTGCGGCAATCGGGCAAAAGTGCGAGAAAATGAAGTACTTTCAAATCTTGCCATAGAATGGAGAGCGTTCACTAAAGCGGTCATAATTTTGTCATTGAGTCGTGTCGGACCCACAAGTACTCAAACAGATCGCGCGGCGGCGAATCGAGAAAATACTCCCGCTTGCGAGGAGGCGGAGTGCCCTCAAATCGGCCTTAAGCAGGACTTTTGGTACGAAAGTCAAAGAACATCATTAAATCATTGTTTTTCGGACAAGTTTACGAACCCATTGGCACTCCTTTTGAAGGAAATTCGAGAGATTATGTTCCTTATAGACATTAGCCTCCTGGTAGGGACAAGCGTACCTTCTGCGGATGCTCTATGATCCGAACAATCTCATTTGGCGTAAATTGAAGAAAATCCAGCGACTATATGCCTTATTCTCCTTGTTTTTGCGGATGGCATCTTTGTAACTCAGCGTGAAAGCCAAGAACAAAAGGGCATTCACGGCATCGGTCAATATATATGTGGAAGCGATATCTCCTCTATAGAGAACAAGAAATTTTGGGCAATCAGGCAAAAAAGCGACGAGAAAATGAAGTACTTTCAAATCGCCATAGAATGGAGAGGCGTTCACTAAAGCGGTCATAATTTTATCATTGAGTCCGTGTCGGACCCACAAGTACTCAAACAGCTCATGGCGAGCTCGCGAATCGAGAAAATACTCCCGCTTGCGAGGAGGCCAAAAAACCCCCCGGAAAAAAAACCCCCCGGGGGGGGGGGGGCCCCCCCCAAAAATTTTGGGGGGCCCCCCCCCGGAAAAGGGGGGGGTTTTTTTGGGGGCCCCCCCGGGGCCTTCCCCGGGGGGGTTCGGGGGGCCCTTTTGGGGGGGGGCCCCCCCGGGGAAACCCCCCCCCCCCCCGGGACCCTTTTTTTTGGGGGTTTGGTTTGATCCCTTTTTTGGGGTTTTTTTTTTTTTTTTTTTTTTTTTTTTTTCCCCCCCAAAAATTTTTTTTTTCCCCCCCCTTTTTGGGGGTTTTTAACCCCGGAAGGGGGGTTTCCCCGGGGGGGAAAACCTTTAAACCCCAAAAAGGGGGTTTTAAAACCCCAAAAAATTTTTGGGGGCCCCAAAAATTTTTTTTCCCTTGTTGGGTTTTTTAAAAAACCCCCTTTTTCCCTTTTTTTTCCCCCCTTTTCCTTTTTCCCCCCCTTTTTTTTTGGGTTTAAAAAAAAAAAAATTTTTTTTTTTTCCCCCTGGAAAAACCCCCCTTTGGGGCCAAAACCCAAATTTTGGGAAAATTAAAAAAATCCCCGGAAAATTTTTGGGTTTGGGGAAAGGCCCCAAAAAATTTAAACCCCAAAAAAAGGGGTTTTTCCCAAAATTTTGGGAATTTTTTTGGCCCAAAATTTCCCCCAAAATTAAAAAAATTTTTCCCGGGGGGGTTTCCCAAAAGGGCTTTTTTGGGGTCCCCCAAAAAAAAGGGAAACCCCAAAAATTCCCCAAAAAAACCCCAAATGGAAAATTTTGGAAAAGGGGAAAAATTTTTTTTTAAAATTTGGAAATTAAAAACCCGGGAAAAACCTTTTTTTTTTAAAATTGGCCTCCCCAAAAAAACCCCCCAAAAAGGTTTCCCCGAACAATTTTTGGGAAAATTTTTAAAAAAGGAAAAGTTTTTTGGGTTTTGGGTTGGTTTTTTTTAAAAAAAAAGGGTTTAAGCGGTCAAATTTTTTGGGGGTTTCCCAAAAAAAAAGGGCCCGGCAAAAAAAATTTTTCTTTAAAAGGGGCCCCCCCGGGGGGAAATTTTTTTTAAAAGTCCCCCAAAAAATTTTTTGGGGTTTGGAAAAAAACCCCTTAACAAAAAACCCGGGGGGAAAAATTTGGGAAAAATTTTTTTTCCCCAATTTCGAAAAAAATTTTAAGAAATTTAATTATTTCCTTATTTTTAAAAAAAATTTGGCCCCAAAAACCCCGGCCTTTGGGTTTAAAAAAAATCCCCAAAAAAATTTTTTTTCCCGGAAAACCCCAAAAAAGGGAAAAAAAAAAAGGGGGGGTTTTAAACCAAATTTTTCTTTCCCCCAAAAAAAAACCCCCAAAGGGAAATTTTTAAAACCCCGGGAAGGGGGATTTAAATTTCCCTTGGGGTTTTTGGAAAAAAAAAAAATTTTCCCTTTTTAAAAAAAGGGGCCCCTTTAAAAAAAATTTTTTTAAATTAAAACCCGGGGGTTTTTTTTTTTTTTAAAATTTTTGGGGGGAAAAAAAAACCCCCCTTTTTCCCTTTTCCTTTGGCTTTTTAAAAAGGGTTTTTTTTTTGGCCCTTTTTTAAAGCGGAAAACCCCAAAAAAAAAAATTTTTTTGGGGGGGGAAAATTTAAAAAAAGGGAAAAGGGGGGGAAAAACGGGAAAAATTTAAATTTTCCCGGGAAAATTTTAAAAAAGGTTTTTAAAAAACCCCCGGGGGGGAAATCCCCAAAAACCCGGGCGGAATTTTAAAAAAGGGGGGGTTTTTTTTAAAAAAACCCCGGTTTTTAAAAATTGGGGTTTTTTTTAAAAAAACCCCCCCAAAAAGGAAATTTTTTTTTTGGGAATTTTTGGGTAAAAAAAAAATTTTTTTTTCCCCCATTTCCTTTTTAAAAAAAATTCCAAAAAAATTTTTTTGGGGTGGTTTTTTTTTCCCAAAAAAAAAAAACCCCAATTAAAAAGGGGCAAAAAATTTGTAAAAAAAAATTTTGGGGGAAAAAAAGGGAAAAATTTTAAATTTTTCCCCCAAAATTAAAAAATTTTTTTAAAAAAATTTTCCCTTGGGAAAAACCCCCCCAAAAGGGAAGGGAAATTTTGGGGGGGTTTTTTTTTTTTAAAGGGAAATTTTTGGAAATCCAAAAAAAAATTTTTTTTTTAAAGTTTGCCCCTTGGGACCAAAAATTTGGGAATTTTTTTAAAACCCCCTTTGGCAGGGAAAGGGTTTTTAAAATCCTTATTTCCGGGTTTTCCTTTGGCTTTTTAAAAACCCCGGAAAAAAATTTTTTTGGGATGGTTTAATTTAAAACCCCAAAAGGAAAAGGAAATTTTGGGATTTAAAAAAAAAATTTTTAAAAAAATTTTGGGGGGGAAAAAAAAAATTTTTTTTTTGGGAAAAGGGTTAAAACCGGGGTTTTAAAAAATCCCCTTGGAAGGGGCCCCTTCCTTTTAAAAATTTTTTGGGGAAAAACCCCCTTTTTGGACCCAAAAATTTTGGACTTTTTAAGAAAATTAAAATGTTGTTTTAAAATTTCCCATTGGGGTTTTTTTAAAAAATTTTTTTAAAAATTTTTTAAAAAAAGGAAATTCCCTTTTCCTTTTCCCTTTTTTTTTTTTGAAAAACCCCGGGAAACCAAAAATTTTTTTTCCGGGGAATTTTGAAACCCCCAAAAAAAAATTTTGGGGCCCGGGGGGAAAAAAAAAACCTTTAAAAGGCCAAAAATTTGGGGCTTCCAAAAGGGCAAAAATTTTTTTTTGGAAAAAAAAGGGGGGCGGTTTTTTAAAAGGGGGGAAACCAAAAAAACGGAAAATTTTCCCGGGGGAAAATTTCCATTTTTAAAGGGGGAAATTTTAAAAAAAATTTTTTTTTTTTTTTTAAAAGGAAATTTGGGTTTGCCTTTGGGAAACCCCCCCCCGGGGGGGGGGCCCCCCTTTTTTTGGAAAAACCCCTTTTCCCCCGGGGATTTTCCCGGGAAAAAAAAAAAAAAAATTTTTTAAAAAAAACCCAAAAAAGAAAAAAATTTTTTGGGCCAATAAAAAAAGCGCCAAAAAGGGTTAATTTTTTTTTTGGGGGGGCCCCAAAAAGGGAATTTTCCCCCCCCCTTAAAACCTTCCCCCGGAAAAAACTTTTTGGGAAAAAACCCCAAAACCCTTTTTGGGGTTTTTAAACCCAAACAAATTTTTTTTTAAAATTTTTCCCAAAAACCCCTTTTAAGGGAAAAATTTTTGCAACCGGGTAAAAAAACCCTTTGGGAAGGGGGGAATTCCTTTTTTTTTTTTTTTTGGGGGGGGGAAAAAAAGGGAAAAAAAAGGAAAAATTTTCCAAAAAAAAAAAACTTTCCCAAAAAAATGAAGGGTTTTTGGGCCCAAATTTTTTTTCCCGGCCCAAATTTAAAAATTTTCGGGGGCCCCCAAACCCCGGGGGGGGTTCCCTCCCCCGGGGGGGTTTTTAAAAAAAAAATTTTTTTGGGGCAAAGTTTTAAAAAATTTTTTTTGGGAAAAATTTTAAAGGAATTTTTTAAAAAAATTTTTTTTTTCCCAAAAAAAAACCCTTTGGGAAACCTTAAAAACCTTATTTTTTTTTGGGGGTTTTTTTTCCCTTAAACCGGGAAAAATTTTAAAACCCGGG
Organism: Aegilops speltoides; assembly: GCA_021437245.1. Classification (NCBI taxonomy): domain Eukaryota; kingdom Viridiplantae; phylum Streptophyta; class Magnoliopsida; order Poales; family Poaceae; genus Aegilops; species Aegilops speltoides. Next base: position 37,742 of record JAHHZJ010002195.1, read on the forward strand.
GAAAAAAAAAATTTCCCATGGGGAAAAAAATTTTGGGGTTCCCCAAAAAGGGCCAAAAAATTTGGCCCTTAAAAGGGAAAGGGAAACCCCCTTTTAAAAGGGGGTTTGGGAAAATTTAAACACCCCCGGGGAACCCAAAATATCCCCCGGGGCGGTTTTTCCCGGGGGGGGAAACCCCAAAAAAAAGGGTTTTTGGCCGGAAAAAAACCATTTTTTTTTTTTTCCCTTTAAACTTTTTTGGGGGAAAAAATTTTTTTTAAAATTACCGGAAACCAAACCCTTTGGGAAAAGGGAAAATTTTTTTTTTTTGGGGAAATTTTTTTGCCTTAAACCCGGGGGTTTCCCTTGGGAAATTTGGGAAAAAACCCCCAAAAGGGCGGAAAAGGAAACGAAAAATTTTTAAAAAAAATTTTGGGGGAAAACCCAAAAATTTAAAAATTTTTTGGGAAAAGGGCCAAAAGCGGGGTTTTTTAAAAATCCCGGTTGGGGAAAAGTTCCCCAAAACCCTTCCCAAAAAAAGGGGGGGTTTTTTTTAAAAACGGGTTTTTAAACCAAAGGCAAACCCTTTTAAAAAAAAAAAATTCCCCTTTTTTTTTTTTTTGCCCCGGAACCCCTTTTTTAAAACCCTTTTTTTTTTTTTTGGGAAATTTTTTAATTTTTTTTCCCCCCAAAAAATTTTTTTTCCCGGGAAAAAAAAAAACCCCAAAAAAAAAGGGCGATTTTTAAAAAAAAAATTTTTTGGCCCGGGAAAAAAACCCCCCTTTTTTTGGGGGGTTCCCGGGGTTAAAAAAGGGGCCGGGAAAAAACCCCCCAAAAGGCCCCCCAAAAAAACCCCTTTTTGGGGGCCCGAACCCCAAAAACCTTAAAATTTTTTTGGGAAAAGTTTAAAACCCTTTGGATTTTTTTAAGAAATTTTAAATTTTTAAAAAATTTTTTTGGGAAATTTTTTTAAAAGGCCCCAAAAAATTCCTTTGGGTTTAAAAAACCCTTTTTTTTTGGTTTTCCCCCTTTTTTTTTTTTGGCCAAACAAATTTTTTCCTTTAAAAAAAAGGGGGAAAGGGGAAAAAAAGGGGGGGGGAAAAATTTTTTTTAAAAAAAGGGGGTTTTTTTTAAAACCGTTTAAAAAAAAATTTTTTTGGGTTTGGAACCCAAAATATCCCCCGGGGGGGGAAAAAAACCCCGGGGGGGGGCCCCCAAAAAATTTAAAATTTTTTGGAAAAGTTTAAAAACAAAATTTTTTTAAAAATTTTTTCCCATTGGCATTCCTTTTAAAGAAATTTGGTTTAAATTTTTTTTTTGGGGGGGGGAAGGAAAACCAAATTTTTTCCCTTTTTAAAATTTTTTCCCCCCCAAAAAAAGGTTTTGGAACCGGGAAAAAAAAAAATTTTTAAAGGAAAAATTTTTTTGGGGCCGAAAACCCCAAAAAGGGTTTTTTGGGGAAAAGGGGAAAAAACTTTCAAATTTTTAAAAGGGGGGCCCCAAAATTAAAATTTGGGGGGGAAAAAACCCCGGGCCGGGGGGGCCCAAAAATTCCCCCCGGGGGGGGGGAAAAAACCCCAAAAATTTTGTTTTTAAAAAAAACCCCTTTTTTAAATTTTTAAAAACCCTTTTTTTAAAAAAATTTTTTAAAAACCCCTTCCTGGGAAACCCCTTTTTCCCTCTTTTTAAAATTAAAAAATTGAAAAACCCTTTTTTTTTTTCCTTTTTTTGGAAAGGGAAAAAAAAAAAAATTTTTGGGGGGGGAAAAAAAAAAAGGGGAAAAAAATTTTGGGAAAAAAAGGGGAAAAAAAATTTTTAATCGCCCCAAAAAAGGGGGGAAAAAAGGGTTAATTTTTTTTTTCCCGGCCCAAAAAACCCCGGGGGGGAAAAGAAAAACCCCCCGGGGGGGGAGTGCCCTCAAATCGGCCTTAAGCGGGACTTTTTGGCCCCAAAAAAAAAAAAAAATTTTTTTTAAAAAAACCCCATTTTTTAAAAAAAATTTTTTTGTTTTCCCCGGGGGGTTTCTTTTCCCCCAAAAAACCCAAATTTGGGAAAAATTGGAAAATTCCCCTTTTTTTTTTTTGGTTTTTCCCCAAAAAAAAAAAAAAGGGCATTTAATTTTAAAAAAAACCCCCAAAAGAAAAAAAAAACGGGAAAAAAAAATTTTCTTTTCCCAAAAGGGGGGTTTAAAAGGGAAATTTTTTTGGGGGGGGCCCCAAAAAAAAGGGGGGAAAAAAACCCCCGGGGGGGGGGCCCCAAAAAAGGGGTTTTTTTAAAATCAAAGAACATCATTAAATCGGTTTTTTTGGAAATTTAACCCAACCCCTTTTTTAAAAAAAAGGGTTTTTTTAAATTTCCCCCAAACCTTCCCCGGGGGTTTTAAAAAACCTTTTTTTAAAAAAAATTAATTTTTTTTTTTTTTTTGGGGGATTTTAACTTTGAAACCCAAGGGAAAAAAACCCCAAAAAATTGGGGGTTTTTAAAAAAAAATTTTTAAAGGAAAAAAAAAAAAAACCAAGGGAAAAGAAAAACCCCCAAAGGGAAAATTTTTTGGGTTTTTAAAAATTTAAAAGGAAAGGGGGAAAAAATTTCCCCCTTTGGGGGGCCCCCCGGGGGGGGGCCCTTTTTAAAAAAGGAAATTTTTAAAATTTTTTTAAAAAAATTTGGGAAAATTTTTAAAAATTTTTTTAAAAAAAATTTTTTTTAAAAGGCCCCCGGGAGGGGCCCCCCTTTTTTTAAAAAAAATTCCGGCCAAAAAAACCCTTGTTTTGGGTTTTTTTTTCCCTGGCCAAAAAAAGGGGGGGGTATTTGGGGGGTTTTTTAAAAAAATTTTTTGGGGCGGGGGCCAAAGGGAAAGGGGAAAAAAAAAATTTTTCCCAAAGGGAAAATTTTTCCGGGGTTTTTTCCCCAATCCCGGCCCCTTTTTCCCCCCCGTTGGGAAAACCCCGGCCCCAAACCCGGGCCCCTTTTAAAAAAAAACCAAAAAAATTTTTAAAATTTTTCCCCAAGGGGAAAAAAAAAGGTTTTTTTGCCCCTTAAAAGGGGGGGGGCCCTTTGGGGTCTTTTGAAAATTTTTTAAATTAAAAATTTTCCCTTTTTTTTTTTTTTGGGGCTTTCCCAAGGGAAAAAGGAAAACAACCTTCCCAAATTGGGGCGATATTTTTAAAACCAAAATTTGGAACAAAAAAGGGCCCAAAAAAAAAAAAAAAGGGAAGGGGAAAAGGGGGTTTTTAAAGGGGTTTTTAACCGGGTTAAACCCCAAAAAAAAAACCCCCCCTTGGGGGGGCCCCCCCCCGGGGTTTTTTCCCAAAAAAAATTTTATTTTTCCCCCAAAAAAAACCCCTTTTTTGGGAAAAAGGGAAATTTTTTTTTTTAAAAAGGTTTTTGGGGTTTTGGGGAAATTTTTGGCCGTAAATTGAAAAAAATTTTTTTTTTTTTTTGGGGGGTTTTTTAAAAAAAAACCAAAAAAAGGTTTATTTTAAAACCCCATAAAAAAAAAAAAACCAAAATGGGAAAAAAAGGGGAAAAACCCAAAAGGGGGTTTAAACGGTTCAAAAGGGTCATTTTTGTTTGGGCCCCGGGACCCAAAAAAGGGGGCGGCCAAAATTCCCCCCCCGGGGGGGGCCCCCCCCGGGGGTTTAAAAAAAAAAAATCCTTTTTGGGAAAAAAACCCCCCCCTTTTTAAAAAAATTTTTTTTTTTTTTGGGGGGGAAAAAGGGGGGTTTTTCCAACCTTTTTTTAAAAAAAACCAATTTTTTCCTTTTTTTTTTTGGGGGTTTTTTTTTAAAAAAAAAGGAAAAGGCATTTCCAATTTTAAATTTTTTTTAAAAAAAAAAAAAAAAAAAAAAAAAAAACCCTTTAAAAAAAAAGCGGTTCCAAAAATTTTTTTTTGGGCCCCAAACCCAAAAAAACCCCCCCAAATGGGCCCCCAAAAACCCGGTTGCCCAAACTTGGGCCCTTTTTGAAAGGCCAAAACCCTTTTTTTCCCGGTTTTTTTGGGGGGAAATTTTTTTTTTAAGAATTACCCTTTTAAAAAATTTTGCGGATTCTTTCCCCCCCAAAAAAATTAAAACCCCCTTTTTTTCCTTTTTTTGGGGGGTTTTAAAAAAAAAAAAAATTTTTCCCGGGATTTTTTGGGGGAATTCTCCCAAAAAAAAAAAAAAAAAAGGGGAAAAAAAGGGGAAAACCCCAAAAAGGGGGGCCCAAAAGGGAAATTTTTTTTTTTGGGGGGGCCCAAAAAAACCGGGGGGAAAAAAAAAATTTCGGGGGGGGGGCCCCCCCCAAAAAAGCGGGACTTTTTGGCCCGAAAGTCAAAAAAAAAATTTTTTTTTTTGGAAATTTGAACCCATTGGCACTTCCTTTTGAAGGAAATTCGAAATTTTTTTAAATTCCTTTTGGGGGGAAAACCCCCCGGGGGGAAAAAACCAATTTTTTAAAAAAAAATTAAACTTTGTTTTAAATTTTTTTTTGGAACCATTTAAAAAAATTAAACCAAAACCGGGGATTTGGAAAATTTTTAAAGGAAAAATTTTTGGGAAAAAAAAGGGGGGAAAAAAGGGCCAAAAAACCCTTTAAAAAAAAAGGGTTTTTTTTAAAAAAATTTTTCCCCTTTTGGGGGAAAAAACCCGGGGGGCCCCCCAAAACCCGGGCCCCAAACGGTTGGCCCTTTTTTAAAACAAAAAAATTTTTTTTAAAAATTTAAAACCCTTTTTTTGGGGGAAAAAATTTTTTTTTTAAAAAAATTTTTAAAAGGGTTTTCCCGGGGGAAAGGGGCCCCCAATTTTAAAGGGAAAAATTTTTTTTTTTTTTTAAAATTTTTCCCCCAAGGGGAAAAAAAAAGGGAAAAAATTTCCCAAATTGGGGGGAAAAAAAACCCTTTTTTAAAAAATTTAAAAAACAAAACCGCCAAAGGAAGGAAAAAAGGGGAAAATTTTTTGGGGAAAAATTTAAAAACCCCTTTCCCCCCAAAAAAACCCCCGGGGGAACCAAAACCCCCCCAAGGGGGGTTTTCCCCGGCCAAAAAATTTTTAAAAAAAAATTTAAAATTTTTAAATTTTTTTGGTTTTTTTAAAAATTAAGTTTGGGCAAACCCTTTTGGTTTGGGGCCTTCTTTTGGGGCCAAAAAAAATCCCCCTTTTTTTTTTTTGGGAAATGGCCTTTTTTTTCCCGGGAAAGGCCAAAAAATTTAACGGAAAAAAAAAGGGGGTTTTCCCCAAAAAAAAATTTTTTAAAAAAAAAAAGGGGGAATAAAATTAAAAATTTTTCCTTTAAAGGGGGAAAAAGGGTTTTTTTTAAAAAAATTTTTTTGGGGGGGAAAACAATTAAACAATTCCCCCCAAAAAAAGGGCCGGGGGGAAACCCCAAAGGGCCTTTTAAAATTTTAAAAAAAAAACATTTTTTTTTTAACAAAAACCCCTTTTTTTTGGAAATTTGGGTTTTTTTTCCCTTTCCCCGGGGACCCCTTTTTTTTAAAAGGCCCAATTTTTTGGGAAAAAAAAAAAATTTTTTTTTTTTTTTTGGGGGGTTTTTTCCCCCCAAAAAAGAAAAAAAAGGGGGGGTTTTTTGGGAAAACCCTCCCAAAGGGAAAAAAAAGGGGGGAAAAAGGGAAAAAAAAAATTTTTCCCCAAAAAAGGGGGTTTAAAAAATTTTTTTTTTGGTCCGGCCCAAACCCAAAAAAGCCGGGGAAAAAAAAACCCCCCGGGGGGGGGGCCCCCAAAATTGGGAAAGGGGGCCAAAAAAAAACATTTTTTTCCTTTTTAAAAACCCCCTTTTTTTTGGGGGAAATTTGGGTTTTTTTAAATTCCTTTGGGGGAAAGGAAACCTTTTTTTTAAAGAACAACCTTTTTTTAAAAAAAACCCCCTTTTATTTTTCCCTTTTTTTTGGGGGGTTTTTTTTTAAAAAAAAAAAATTTTTTATTTTAAAATTTTTTAAAAAAAAAATTTTTGGGGGGAAAAAATTTTTTTTAAAAAAAAAATTTTAAGGGTTTAAACGGTTCAAAAATTTTTTTTTTCCCCCCCCCCAAAAAAAAAATTTTGGGGGCCCCCCCCGGGGGGGGAAAACCCCAAAATTTTTAAAGGGGTTTTAAAAAATTTAAAAATTTTTAAAATTTTTTTTTCCCTTTTGGAAAATTTTTAAGAAATTTTTTGGTTTTCCCCCCGGGGCCCCCTTTTTCCCCCCCTTTTTCCTTTTAAAAAAATTGGAAATTAATTTATTTCCCTTTTTTTGGGTATATATGGAAGCGATATCTCCTCTAAAGGACAAGAAATTTTGGGGCAACCAGGCAAAAGCGCACGAGAAAGTGAAGTACTTCAAATCTTGCCATAGAATGGAGAGCGTTCACTAAAGCGGTCATAATTTTATCATTGAGTCGTGTCGGACCCACAAGTAAACAGCTGCGATGCGAATCGAAAATACTCCCGGTTGCGAGGAGGCGGAGTGACCTCAAATCGACCTTAAGCAGGACTTTTGGCCACGAAAGTCAAGAACATCATTAAATCTGTTTTTTGGACAAGTTTGAACCCATTGGCACTTCCTTTTGAAGGAAATTGAAGATTATGTTGCTTATAGACATTAGCACCTGGTAAGGACAAGCGTACCTTCTGCGGATGCTCTATGATCCGGCAATCTCATTTGGCCGTAAATTGAAGAAAATCCAGCGACTATACCTTATTCTCCTTGTTTTGCGGATGGCATCTTTTAACTCCGCGTGAAAGCCAAGAACAAAAGGGCATTCAGGCATCGGTCGATATATATGTGAAGCGATATCTCCTCTATAGGACAAGAAATTTTAGGGCAATCGGTAAAAAGCGCGAGAAAATGAAGTACTTTCAAATCTCCATTGAATCAGAGATGTTCACTAAAGCGGTCATAATTTTGTCATTGGTCCGTGTCGGACACACAAGTACTCAAACATCCTTGGCGGTGTGAATCGAAAATACTCCGCTTGCGCGAGGCCGGTGCCCTCAAATCTGACCTTAAGCGGACTTTTTTACGAAAGTCAAAGACATCATTAAATCGCTGTTTTTAGACAAGTTTCGAACCCATTGGCACTTCCTTTTGAAGTTAATTAAGATTATGTTGCTTATAGACATTAGCCCCCTGGTAGGGACAAGCGTACCTTCTGCGGATGCTCTATGATCGGGCAATCTCATTTGGTAGTAAATTGAAGAAAATCCAGCGGCTATATGCCTTATTCTCCTTGTTTTGCGAATGGCATCTTTAACTCGGCGTGAAAGCCAAGAACAAAAGGGTATTCTGGCATCGGTCGTATATATGTGGAAGCGATATCACCTCTATAAAGGACAAGAAATTTTGGGGCAATCGCAAAAGCACGAGAAAATGAAGTACTTTCAAATCTGCCATAGAATGGAGAGGCGTTCACTAAAGCGGTCATAATTTTATCATTGTCGTGTCGGACCCACAAGTATCAAACAGCTGCATGGCGTACGAATCAGAAAATACTCCCGCTTGCGAGGAGGCGAGTGCCCTCAAATCGACCTTAAGCGGGACTTTTTGCTGAAAGTCAAAGAACATCATTAAATCATGTTTTTGAGACAAGTTTACGAACCCATTGGCACTTCCTTTTGAAGGAAATTCGAGATATTATGTTGCTTATAGACATTAGCACCCTGGTAGGACAAAGCGTACCTTCTGCGAGATGCTCTATGATCCGGCAATCTCATTTGGCCGTAAATTGAAGAAAATCAGCAGCTATATGCCTTATTCTCCTTGTTTTGCGGATGGCATGCTTTAACTCACGCGTGAAAGCCAAGAACAAAAGGCATTCTGGCATCGGTCGATATATATGTGGAAGCGATATCTCCTCTATAGAGGACAAGAAATTTTGGGACAAGAAATTTTGGGGCAATCGAGGCAAAAAGCGACAAGAAAATGAAGTACTTTCAAATCTGCCATAGAATGGAGAGATGTTCACTAAAGCGGTCATAATTTTGTCATTGGTCCGTGTCGGACACACAAGTACTCAAACAGCTCATGGCCTGATGAATCGGAAAATACTCCGCTTGCACGGGAGGCCGGGTGCCCTCAAATCTGACCTTAAGCAGGACTTTTGGCCCTAAAGTCAAAGAACATCATTAAATCGTGTTTTTGACAAGTTTCGAACCCATTGGCACTTCCTTTTGAAGGAAATTCGAGATTATGTTGCTAACGACATTAGCCCCTGGTAAGGACAAACATACCTTCTGCAGATGCTCTATGATCGGGCAATCTCATTTGGCCGTAAATTGAAGAAAATCCAGCGACTATATGCTTTATTCTCCTTGTTTTCGCGGATGGCATCTTTGTAACTCAGGCGTGAAAGCCAAGAACAAAAGGTATTCTGGCATCGGTCGGTATATATGTGAAACGATATCTCCTCTATTAAGAAAAAGAAATTTTGGGGCAATCGGGCATAAAGCGCGCGAGAAAATTTCAATCTGCCATAGAATGGAAGCGTTCACTAAAAGCGATCATAATTTTATCATTGAGTCGTGTCGGACCCCAAGTACTCAAACAGCCCACGGCGGCGAGTCAAAAAATACTCCGCTTGCGAGGAGGCCAGTGCCCTCAAATCGACCTTAAGCAGGACTTTTTGCTGAAAGTCAAAGAACATCATCGTATGCTGTTTTTAGACAAGTTTACGAACCCATTGGCACTTCCTTTTGAAGGAAATTGAAGATTATGTTGCTTATAGACATTAGCACCTGGTAGGACAAGCGTACCTTTGCGATGCTCTATGATCCGGCAATCTCATTTGGCCGTATATTGAAGAAAATCCAGCTATATGCCTTATTCTCCTTGTTTTGCGGATGGCATCTGTAACTCACGCGTGAAATCCAAGAACAAAAGGGCATTCTGGCATCGGTCAATATATGTGGAAGCGATATCTCCTCTATAGAGGACAAGAAATTTTAGGGCAATCGGCGAAAGCGCACAAGAAAATGAAGTACTTTCAAATCTTGCCATAGAATGGAGATGTTCACTAAAGCGGTCATAATTTTGTCATTGGTCCGTGTCGGACACACAAGTACTCAAACAGCTCATGGCGGCGTGAATCGAAAATACTCCCGCTTGCACGGAGGCCGGTGCCCTCAAATCTGACCTTAAGCAGGACTTTTTGCCTGAAAGTCAAGAACATCATTAGTGCTGTTTTTCAGACAAGTTTCTGAACCCATTGGCACTTCCTTTTGAAGGAAATACGAGAGATTATGGTTCTTATAGACATTAGCCCCCTTGGTAGGGACAAATGTACCTTTCTGCAGATGCTCTATGATCCGGCAATCTCATTTGGCCGTAAGTTGAAGAAAATCCAGCGGCTACATGCCTTATTCTCCTTGTTTTCGCCGGATGGCATCTTTGTAGCTCCAGCGTGAAAGCCAAGAACAAAAGGGCATTCGGCATCGGTCAATATATAAGTGAAGCGATATCTCCTCTATAGAGGACAAGAAATTTTAGGGCAATAGGGCAAAAAGCGCGAGAAAATGAAGTACTTTCAAATCTGCCATAGAATGGAGAGTGTTCACTAAAGCGGTCATAATTTTGTCATTGAGTCCGTGTCGGACCACAAGTACTCAAACAGCTTCATGGCGATGCTGAATCAGAAAATACTCCCGCTTGCGAGGAGGCCGGTGCCCTCAAATCTGACCTTAAGCATGACTTTTTGGCCTTGAAAGTCAAAGAACATCATTAAATCGCTGTTTTTGGACAAGTTTGAACCCATTGGCACTTCCTTTTGATGGCAATTCGAGATTATCTTGCTTATAGACATTAGCCCCTGGTAGGGACAAAGCGTACCTTTCACGGATGCTCTATGATTCGAGCAATCTCGTTTGGCCGTAAATTGAAGAAAATCCAGCGCTATATGCCTTATTCTCCTTGTTTTGCGGATGGCATGCTGTAACTTCAGGCGTGAAAGCCAGAACAAAAGGGCATTCTGGCATTGGTCAATATATAAGTGAAGCGATATCTCCTCTATAGAGGATAAGAAATTTTGGGCAATTAGGAAAAGCGCGAAAATGAAGTACTTTCAAATCTGCATAGAATGGAGAGGCGTTCACTAAAGCGTCATAATTTTTCATTGATGTCGTGCGGACCCACAAGTACTCAAACAGCTCGCGGCGATGAGATCAGAAAAACTCCCGCTTGTGCGAGGAGGCCGGAGTGCCCTCAAATCGCCTTAAGCAGGACTTTTGGCCTTGAAAGTCAAAGAACATCATTAAATCGCTGTTTTTGGACAAGTTTACGAACCCATTGGCACTTCGCATTTGAAGAAATCGAGATATTATGTTGCTTCAGACATTAGCCCCCTGGTAGGAACATACCTTTCAGATGCTCATAGTGATCCGCAATCTCATTTGGCGTAAATTGAAAAAATCCAGCTGGCTATAGCTTTATTCTCCTTGTTTGCGATGGCATTGTCGAACTCAGCGCGGATGAAAGCCAAGAACAAAAGGTATTCCTGAGCACGGTCGATAATATGGAACGCGATATCTCCTCTATTAGAAAAAGAAATTTTGGGCGCAATGCCATGCTGCATAGCAACGCAGAAACATTTCAAGATCTGGCCATAGAATGGAGCAGCGTTCACTAACAGCGATCATAATTTTATCATTGGTCACCGTGCTCCGGACGGCAGCAGTACTCAAACAGCTTCGGGACTATGATCAAAAATACTCCCGCTTGCGAGGAGGCCAGTGCCCTCAAATCGGCCTTAAGCAGGACTTTTTGGCCTGAAAGTCAAAGAACATCATCCGTCGCTGTTTTTGGACAAGTTTACGAACCCATTGTGATGCGGGCATCTATGGACATCACCATGTCAAGAGTCCGTTCGGCCAGTGATCGTCGACATGTACTTCACATACACAAAGGTGAATCATCTCCTTTACGTGCTCGCCTGCCCTTGAGGATGGTATACTACTTGACACTCCACTCGTGTGCATGCATAGGTATTGTCCGGAACACTAAGGGCGGCGAGGAGTGCAAGTGCCAGGAACAACTACACCATCCGCGAGGAGCACAGAGCGGCAGCGGAAGAAGACCAGGAGGCGGTACTACCGCCCGTAGCGGTACTACCGCTGACCAGCGATACTACGCCCTGCCGCTTCGCCACTACCGCTCAACCCGGCAAGTACTAGTGTTACGCACGATCACGGGCCGTACTACCGCTCAGCCAAGCGGCACTCGTGGCGGTACTACCATCCTGGCGTACTACGCCCTGCTACCTGAGAAGTCGGGCGAGGCCCATGTATCCCCTCCTCACTTACCCTTGGACATATGCTATATAAACTCCCCACCTCCTCCTAGCTAGGGTTAGCACTGGATTAGCTCATGTTTGTGTGAGGCCTTTGCTCATCCACTTGTTACTTCTCCTCGGAGTTCACGACCTCTTGGAGAAAGATCCCCCAGGATTCAAGACCCCTTCTAGGGAAGAACATCAAGGCCTCCTCTAGGAAAAAGCGGTTCCTTTGTATCCTTACCTTTGTTGACTTTGGATCTTGAATCTCTTATGTGTATGATGATCTAGCACTTGTGTGATCGATTCCTTGTTGGTTGAGTGATTCTCTCTCGTTTTCCCGTGTTTTCCTTGTGCTTCGCGTGTTCTTGTATTCCCTCCGTAGGATCCTCAACGTGAAAGATCGGCAATTAGGGTTCCACCTACATCATATGGTATCATGAGCCAGGTTGATCCGTTTTGGAGCCCTACCCTCTTTTTCTAGCTTGATTTTGTGTGTTCTTGCCTAAATCCGAAAATCCCCAAAAATAGCCCCAAAATTTTTGTGATTTGTTGGTTTGATGATGTTTTGTTGATTTTGATCCATGGATTTGCTTGGTTTCAAGTGGATCTAGCATTCCCCAGTTTCCCTCTTTCCATCCGAAATCCATCAAATTTTGCCCGAAATCATCCATTTCGCTTCAAATCGGCCGATTCGATCTGCGAAAAATCCGTCACGAGCGGTACTACCGCCTAGAAGCAGTACTACGCTGAGAACCTCAAGCGGTACTACCGCCCATGAACGTACTACCGCCAGGCCCTGTTCCGCGAAATAGTCGAAAAAACCCGACGCGAGCAGTACTACCGCCCTTCCAGCAGTACTACCGCCCTGGCCATTTCAGCTCTCCGAGTTTCACCGTTTGCCATAACTAATTCATCGAACTCCGATTTTGACGTTCTTTAGCTCGTTTTGAAGCTATTGACATTCTCCTTCCTCCTAGATAGGTTACAACATCATTTGACACCATCACATTTGATGAATTTTGGCATCTTTGCCTAGGGCTCCACAACATCGCATAACCACCACCGACTTCCCACCTAACCCATTTTGTTCCTTATAGCATTAGTGGTTGTTTGAGTTGCGATTTGAGTCTCCTAAGGTGTTTAGGCTACTTAGGACGGTTGCTTCTTCATCAACCACCACCACCACTTTCCACATAACCTTACCACCATACCTTCGACAACAACAACCCAATAGTTGTTTGAGCTTGTTTGAGTTGTGGCTTGTGTCTCTAAGGTGTTTGACTCTTAGGGACCGTGTGCTTCAACTCTTACACGTGTATAGCCCATCATCCCACTTCCGCATTGCCAAGTGCATACCACCACCTTTCCGCTACCACCATTTGACATTTGTCATTTGAGATTTTGAGTTTGCGGTTTTCCGTTTCCTAAGGTGTTTGACTGCTTGGGGCGAGTCTCCATCATCTTGGTATCTACACCAAGAACACCGCCTCATCATCCATAAAGGCGTAACATCACGACACCATTGTATATTCCTTGCAATTGCATTGTTAACCCCTAGCCCATTTTGCGTTACTTGCCTATCGAGACTAGCCATTTGAGTATTGCCGACGCGTTACTTGTGCATTAGTGGTCCATACCTCCCATTGCATGCATACCATATCATATTGGTATCATATCATCCATTGTGCCTCAAGTTTGTTCCGCATATACACAATTGCTATCTTAGTTTGTGCATTGTACAAAGTGACCATAGAAAAAAAAGAAAAAGCTTTTAAGCAAAAGAGAGCAAAAGCTCGTGAGCAAGTGCCATAGCATCATACCCCATTGCACATAAGATTGTCAAATCTACATCATATGATATCATGCTTGAGAGAAACACGGGAACCATACATACATAGATACTTGGGATAGAAAGAATATCCATTTGCATCTTATAGGTTGTGCACAAGTGTCGTATCCGCCTATTGAGCAATCGTGCTAGCGTCTCTCTTGAGTTGTGCAACACGGCGTTTGGTGGATTCCACATTTGAGCTCATTCCTTGGTTGCGACCCATTTATCTATCCGTGTGTGTGTTTCGTGTACCTTCATTGCTATTGGTCTACTTGTTTAAGCTTGCAATTTGTGAATCTCTTTCAACATTATTGACTCTTGCTAACATTTTGCATTAAATTTTTGTGCCACTATCCTCACGAGCTCCACTATAAGCTTTACTTGTGTAGGTGTGAGAACCGACAAGATTGGTACCAATAGTGCTATTTCATTGTCCACATTTGAGTGAACTTGATTCATCTTCAACTTTGGTCAAAAGGTACATTGGTATCGTTCTTCTCTTTCTCCCTCATATTTGCTCGAGTCTTGTGATGGATAGGCAAGGCATTCCCTCTCCGGTCTCGACAACAACACGGCGTGAACAACTACATCTCAGGCGTCTATCTTGATCTACAACGACAAATGCAAAGGCGCACAATCAAGATTGCGAGGCGCCGAGAACATCTCCATCGACATTCGTCACTCGAAGCAAGGAAAAGGGACTACATCGACAAGAAGCTTGCCGCACATAAAGAGGAGCAAGATGCAAGGATGGAGGAGATTAGAGCCTTGATCAAGTCTTCTTCCCTTCATCATCCTCAAGGCGGCGACGGTCAAGCCACAAGTCTTGGGCGCAAACAAGATGCAAGCGCAATCGTCCAAGTCAACATCTACATGGCGACCAACATCACATTCGTGATCCACATCGTCATGAAGGCAAGTCACCTCAAGCAACATGTGCCTGCGGCGAGAGCCCTCGAGCTCAAGCACGACAACAACATCATCATCATGAAGATGCTCCACAGCGCAAATGCACAAGTCCCAACACGCAAGTCCAAGCTTCAAGAGCACAAAAGAAGACGCGAGGCGACAACCACCAAGCGGCGCTCGCTACATCAACCAATTGGCATCTTGCCAAGTGTTCTCAAGGCATCTTGCCTTTGACGTCCGGCATCTTCGCCTACTTCCGAATGCCCTCGACTTCA
>JAHHZJ010002196.1:0-25276 GCA_021437245.1 Aegilops speltoides
CAAGATTACAACATGATACAGCAGGTTATAATTGCAACCAAGGGCATGAATGGATAGAGCATGACATGTAGATCAAAACATGTTTATAGGACATCTCCAGATTATGCATAGAATGATTAGTAGAAGCATGTTAACATGGCATCACAAAATTACAGAATCTGCCTAGCAAAACAGCAACAGCAAGTGCCCTACTTAGCAAGCTTGATACACTCAGCACACAACTCACAAAAATACATGGTTGTCACCTCTGGAAAGATGGCATGGCATAGATCAACATTCATGTAGTCATCAACCCCATAGGATGCACACATCAATCATGGCAAAAATGATAAAATAGCAAGTTATAACAGTTTCAGCAGATTAACATCAACATGCACTCTTCCAACAGCATTTCGGGCACCAAGATGAGCTCAAATGAAAATGATGCAATGGAATGAAATGATCTACACGTCGAGACGAACAATTTGACATATTATACGCACGAAACGGAGCAACGGATGCAGAGATGTGATGCAATGAAGATGGCATGATAATATGAAAACTATACAGGACTTAGTGGATATTGAAGGAAATATGCCCTAGAGACAATAATAAAGTTATTATTTATTTCCTTATTTCATGATAAATGTTTATCATTCATGCTAGAATTGTATTAACCGGAAACATGATACATGTGTGAATGCATAGACAAAACAACATGTCACTAGTATGCCTCTACTAGACTAGCTTGTTAATCAAAGATGGTTATGTTTCCTAACCATGAACAAAGAGTTGTTATTTGATTAACAAGGTCACATCATTAGTAGAATGATCTGATTGACATGACCCATTCCATTAGCTTAGCACACGATCGCTTAGTATGTTGCTACTCCTTTTATCCATGACATATACATGTTCCTCGTAACTATGAGATTATGCAACTCCGTTTACGGAGGAACACTTTGGTGCTACCAAACGTCACAACGTAATCGGGTGATTATAAAGGAGTACTACAGGTGTCTCCAAAGGCAGATGTTGGGTTGGCGATTTGAGATTAGGTTTTGTCACTCCGATTGTCGGAGAGGTATCTGGCCCTCTCGGTAATACACATCATCAAGCCTTGCAAGCATTACAACTAATGAGTTAGCTGTGAGATGATGTATTACGGAACGAGTAAAGAGACTTGCCGTAACGAGATTGAACTAGGTATTGGATACCGACGATCGAATCTCGGGCAAGTAACATACCGATGACAAAGGAACAACGATGTTGTTATGCGGTCCGACCGATAAAGATCTTCAGAGAATATGTAGGAACCAATATGGGCATCCAGGTCCCGCTGTTGGTTATTCACCGGAGACGTGTCTCGGTCATGTCTACATATTTCTCGAACCGTAGGGTCCGCACGCTTAAGGTTTCGATGACAGTTATTATGAGTTTATGTATTTTGATGTACCGAAGAAGTTCGGAGTCCCGGATGTGATCACGGACATGACGAGGAGTCTCGAAATGGTCGAGACATAAAGATTGATATATTGGAAGCATATATTTGGAGTTCGGAATGGTTCCGGGTGAAATCGGGATTTTACCGGAAAACCGGGGTTACGGAACCTCCGGAGGCTATTGGGCCTTAGTGGGCCTCGAGGAGAAGAGGAGGGGCCGGCCAGGCAGGCAGGCGCGCCCCCCCCCTAGTCCGAATAGGACAGGAGGCGGTGCCCCTTCCTTCTTCCCCCTCCGCCCAATCCTACTCCAACTAGGGGGGGAGTCCTACTCGGTGGAAGTAGGACTCCTCCGCGCGCCTCCATTGGGCCGCCGCACCTCCCCTTGCTCCTTTATATACGGGGCAGGGGGCACCCTAGAACACACAAGTTTGATCTACGGATCGTTCCTTAGCCGTGCGGTGCCCCTCCACCATATTCCACCTCGGTCATATCGTCATGAAGCTTAGGCGAAGCTCGCTACCGATAGAACATCAAGATCGCCACCACGCCGTCGTCTCGACGGAACTCTCCTTGATACTCGGCTGGATCGGAGTACGAGGGACGCCATCGAGCTGTACGTGTGTCAAGAACTCGGGGCGTCGGAGTAACGGCGCGGGATCGGTCGGATCGCGAGGAGAACGTCGACTACTTCCTCTACGTTGTGATCGCTTCGCTTTGGTCTACGAGGGTACGAGACAACACTCTCCCTCTCGTTGCTATGCATCACCATGATCTTGCGTGTGCGAGGAAATTTTTGAAATTACTACGTTCCCCATCGTGGTATCGAGCCAGGTTTTTATGGTTTGATGTTTTGCACGAGTAGAACACAAGTGAGTTGTGGGCGATACAAGTCATACTACCTACCAAGCATGTCATACTTTGGTTCAGCGGTATTGTGAGATGAAGCGGCCTGACCGACATTACGCCAGACGCTTACGCGAGACTGGTTTCACCGCCACGAGCACTCGCTGCTTAAAGGTGACTGGTGGGTGTCTGCTCTCTCACTTTAGTTGAACCGAGTGTGACTACGCCCGGTCCTTGAGAAGGTTAAAGCGAGTCTATTTGACGAAGTATCGCTGTGGTTTTGATGCGAGGTGAGATTGGTTCTTGCTTAAGCCCGTAGCAGCCACGTAAAATTTGCAACAACAAAGTAGAGGACGCCTAACTTGTTTTTGCGGGGCATGTTGTGATGTGATATGGTCAAGACGTGATGCTATATTTTAATGTATGAGATAATCATGTTTTGTAACCGGTTATCGGCAATGGCTGGAGCCATATGGTTGTCGCTTATTGTATGCAATGCATCGCATTCGTAATGCTTTACTTTATCACTAAGCAGTAGCGATAGTCGTAGAAGCATAAGTTTGGCGAGACGACAACGATGCTACGATGGAGATCAAGGTGTCGGCGCGGTGACGATGGTGATCATGGTGGTGCTGCGAGAGATGGAGATCACGAAGCACAAGATGATGATGACCATATCATATCACTTATATTGATTTGCATGTGATGTTTATCCTTTATGCATCTTATCTTGCTTTGATTGACGGTAGCATTATAAGATGATCTCTCACTAAATTATCAAGAAGTGTTCTCCCGAGTATGCACCATTGCCAAAGTTCGTCGTGCCTGCACACCACGTGATGATCGGGTGTGATAAGCTCTCACGTCCATCTACAACGGGTGCAAGCCAGTTTTGCACGCAGAATACTCAGTTATACTTGACGAGCCTAGCATATGCAGATATGGCCTCGAACACGGAGACCGAAAGGTCGAGCGTGAATCATATAGTAGATATGATCAACATAAGATGTTCACCATTGAAAACTACTCCATTTCACGTGATGATCGGTTATGGTTTAGTTGATTTGGATCACGTGATCACTTAGATGACTAGAGAGATGTCTGTCTAAGTGGGAGTTCTTAAGTAATATGATTAATTGAACTTAAATTTATTATGAACTTAGTACCGATAGTATCTTGCTTGTTTATGTTTGATTGTAGATAGATGGCTCGTCTTTGTTGTTCCGTTGAATTTTAATGCGTTCCTTGAGAAAGCAAAGTTGAAAGATGATAGTAGCAATTACACGGACTGGGTCCGTAATCGAGGATTATCCTCATTGTTGCACGTAAGAGTTACGTCTGGATGCACCGCTAGGTGCAGCCTCTTCTTTGGAGCAACACCAGATGTTATGAACGTCCCGCGAGCAAAGTCGATGACTACTCTATAGTTCAATGTGCCATGCTTTACGGCTTAGAACCGGGACTTCAACGACGTTTTGAACGTCATGGAGCATATGAGATGTTCCAGAGTTGAAGTTAATATTCCATCGTAATGCCCGGATTGAGAGATATGAAGTCTCCAATAAGTTCTATAGCTGCAAGATGGAGGAGAATAGTTCATTAGTGAGCACATACTCGTAATGTCGGGTACTACAATCACTTGACACAATTGGGAGTTAATCTTCCGGATGATTGTGTCATTGATGAATTCTGCAATCACCGCCACCAAGCTACAAAGGCTTCGTGATGAACTATAATATGCAAGGGTTAGTAAAGACTATACCGAGCTCTTCGCAATGCTAAAGGCTGCGGAGGTAGAAATCAAGGAGCATCAAGTGTTGATGGTCAATAAGACCACTAGTTTCAAGAAGAAAGGCAAAGGGAAGAAGAAGGGAACTTCAAGAAGAACAGACAAGCAAGTTGTCGCTCAGAGAAGAAACCCAAGTCTGGACCTAAGCCTCAAATCGAGTGCTTCTACCGCAAGCGGATAGTCACCGAAGCGGAACTGCCCCAAGTATTTGGCGGATAAGAAGGATGGCAAGGTGAACAAAGGTATATGTGATATACATGTTATTGATGTGTACCTTACTAGAGCTCGCATAGCACTGGTATTTGATCCGGTTCATTGCTAATATTTGCAACTCAAACAGGACTACGGATTGCTTAACACCGGCAAAGGACGAGGTGACGATGCGCGTGGGAAATGGTTCCAAAGTCGATGTGATCGCGGTCGGCACGCTACCTCTACATCTACCTTCGGGATTAGTTTTAGACCTAAATAATTGTTATTTGGTGCTGCGTTGAGCATGAACATTATATCTGGATCTTGTTTGATGCGAGACGGTTATTCATTTAAATCGAGAATAATGGTTGTTCTATTTATATGAGTAATATCTTTTATGGTCATGCACCCTTGAAGAGTGGTCTATTTTGATGAATCTCGATAGTAGTGATACACATATTCATAATGTTGAAACCAAAAGATGCAGAGTTGATAATGATAGTTGTAACGCCTTGACACACCGCCGCGGTGGTCGTTACTCTCAAGGGATCTAGATCGGCCCCACAGATCAATACTAGTCTTTTCTGCGCACTTTGTCCTCACTCGTGCGCACCCGGGAGCAACTTCGATTCGGTCACCCATCCTGAAACTACTCCAAGTGAGCACGCTTAACTTTGGAGTTCTTTCCGAATGGGCTCCTGAAAAGAAGGAATTCCTTATTGATATGAGTAGTCTATCATCCCTAATAAGTTGGGCCTTAGGAACTGATGGGCCTTAGAGGCGGTTGGCTGCTCTCTCTTTTTTCCTTTTTTCGTTTTTCTTCATGTAAAACAAAAGGAAAACCAGAGGGGAAAAAGAAGAGGATCTAGAGAAATATAAAAATATTCTCATGATCCTGAGCATGCTCACCTTAACCAAAACAAATCCAAAAGAGATGAAATTTGGCAGAGAGGCTAGGTACACGGTGTTAGAATTTTGGGGAAAAGATGAGCATTTTTGGTGGAGGCAAAGTGGCACTTGCAAGAACGTAAGAAAAGGGAAGGAGGAGAAGTGAAGGTGCAATGGTTTGAAGAGGTGACAAGGGTACGCACAAGATGCTCATGGAAACAACATGAATGACAAAATGCAACATGGCAAGCACGAAGCTATACTTGATATGACCCAGATGCAATACAAGATGGCATGATGACATGATGCAATGCAAAAATAAAAAAAATCACACGACAAAACTCGGAATAGCTGGAAGTCTTCTGGAGCATCGGTCTCGGGGCGTTACAACACTCCACCACTATGAGAGGATCTCGTCCCGAGATCTAGAATGGCACTGGGGAGAAACGGAAGAGGAAGAGAAGAGGTAAAACTAAGTTGCTTCTTTGACGAACGAGTGAAACCACGAACCTTGAGAGGTTGAGCAATTTAAAAGAAAGAGTACAACAAAGATAAACGAGACTGCAAACAATCCGTTAGAAAAGATGAAGGAGTATTACGAGAACTTGAAGGTTGAAAAGACATGAAAATAAGAGCTTCACGAACGAGAAGAATATGACCACCTCGGTATAATGAGATAGCCAAGGAACAAGAATGACAGAATTTGGACAGCACTCCGGTAGAAAAGAGAAGAAAACTTGATAAGATGAAAAGAACTTGAAGAGATGACACAACACTCCGGTTAAATGGGTAAGCATGGAAAGAACACGGTCTTCACAATCGAGATGATGAGTGAAAAGAGCAACATCACAATGCCTCTGGGAGAAAGAATAGAAGATAGATCATTGGAATAACAGAATGGAGAAGAAAATGCCAACTTCTGCCACAAATGAGCATGGAAAGCACCCTTCCAAGAAGGTTATAACGGAGTTGTTGGAAAACCAACAACGAAAAGAATAAGCTTGTAGTGGACTTATTGAAACATCTCAACATTATGAGGTGACAACCGGCCACTAACGGAAACAATTGCTTGCTTGAGATTAACGAAGAGATGAAAGCTTGTTCCATCAAGATGGAAAAGAGATAACTTGGGTCATTAATAAGCACCAAAATAGCAACATTCCTTAGGGAAAGCTTTAGGTGAAATCTATACCAAGATAACTCCAATGAAGAGATTGACGGTAGAAAAGATCTCTTGAACAAAGAGAAAAAGATGGATTTAAATATGTCACTCTTGAAAACTTGTGAATCATGAAACGCGAAGGGAAATTATCAAGAATGACCTAACACCACCTCAAAAGATAAGGTCGAAAGAATTGCCCTTCGGAATGCAAGATGAAGAAAGCTTGAGCTCCTTAGGAAAGAATCTCGATGAAAACTTTGAGAAGGGAATTAAATCCTTGATGAACCATCATGTAGAACCTCCATGAAGAACTCCGGTAAACAAAAGGAATGAAAAGAAAGAGAAATTGAAAACACAAGGTGAAGCCTTGCAATGATTTAGATGGATCTCCGTGATAATTAGAGCTTGGAACTCCGGGAAAAAGAGAAGATGAAACAAATGAAACCGAGAATTACTTCATCATGAACAATCTCCGAAAGAAGGAATTAATCACTTGGATGAAACAAGAACAAGAATTATGTTATGCTTATCCTTCACCAATTAAATTGATGAAAATCAACGGATTTGGCATACTACTTATTCTCGTAGAAAGGATTAAGAGAGATATGGCGTAACCTTGAGAAGGTCTTCAACGAAC
Source organism: Aegilops speltoides (assembly GCA_021437245.1). Taxonomy (NCBI): domain Eukaryota; kingdom Viridiplantae; phylum Streptophyta; class Magnoliopsida; order Poales; family Poaceae; genus Aegilops; species Aegilops speltoides. The sequence continues at coordinate 6,933 of JAHHZJ010002196.1, forward strand.
CACCAGTAGGATTCGGAAAGAACGAATTAATTAATATGATAACAACCGAAGAGGAATGTTGAAAGAACCACCGTAAGAATTGAAAATGAAAGTAGCAAAGGCACAATTCACCGGGAAGAATTAGCAAATGAACGAAGGTGCTTGAGACAAACTAGATACATGAGAACAAAGAGATCAAGAACTGATTGGAGGATATTCGATTGGTGCACCGGCAAGATAGCAGAATGATAACTGACAGCTGAGAATGAATAAACCTGAATTGATGGACTCGGATGACAAACCGAGAAGATTCTTGAATATCTCGATGGTGAAAAGATTCTCACAATCGAAAACAATTATGAGAGGATGGCATCAAGCTAGAACCATGAATCTTCAAGAGAACGGACAAGATTTAAGAGAAACTCTTTTTCGGTCTTCAAATGATGAGAATGACAACGAGAAACACCACCAAGAATTATTGAGGCACACCGGAAGAATCAAAAGCGAAGAGGTTGAGCCAACTATGAAAAGAATTTGAAAGATCTTGGAGAAAAGCATTTGACTGATGATAACTCATTCTTACGTCAAACTTGGAGAAGAATTTAGGATAGCTCTGGGAAAATAGAAGAGTCAGGTAAGATCCTGGTAACAGACCTGTGGGTTAGGGCCCACTTTAAAGAACACCGTTGAAAAGATTTAAAAGAGATATTGCACCGGTTGAATTAAATGACTTGAATGAGATACCAATCTCGAAAGAGCTTGAACGAATGCAGAGTGAAAACACGAATCTTCAAGATATCTTGAGCACTCCGGAATAACAAATAGCGAGAAGTAGAATGATAATGAGGTGCACTAGTATGAGAAGACATTTGAAACAAGGAAAGGGATATGATGAATATCAAAAGCTTGATATGGATCCACCGGAAAAGAATACGAGAATGAAGAATGATGAACTTGAAACTGTTGAGCATCTTCATGGGAAATCATCGGATAAGAACATTGATTGAAAAGAATGAAGAGACTTCACATGAATAAATGGATACTTGATTAAGAAATCTGTGACCTTGAAGAAAAAGGGGTGGGAGGGCGGGAAAAATAAAGGCAACTTGGAGACGGATGAAACAAACACCGTTGAGAAAACTTAGAATTGATCTTGCGGATGTTGAAATGATCGGATCCATTTGAAGAGAAGCACACTGGTTGAAAAAGGATTAACATGACAACCTCAATGATCAAAAGGATTAGTATTCACATAGCAATATGAGAACACCGTTTAGGAAAGGTATGGATTCAACAGTTGGCATTGAAGCAACTCGAATACCACAACTCAAAACAACAACAAAGGACTGGCTTGCAGAATAAGCCGGAACAAACATATGATAGAGATTTCGTCCGAAGTTTTCGTGGTGGGGCCTACACGGGCTCAATCAGACAACACCATCATGTACAAGGCAAAGGCACATGACATACGAAGCGCCCCAGTCGGCATAGCCAAGGACTCTTTAAGACACAAAGAGACCATCAGAAACCAACCGTGAATAGGCGGACCACTAGACGTCGAACCCCAATTTCATATCATACACCCGTCGGAAAGATATCCTAAGAGCTACTTGAATTCCCACCTATGAAACTCCCGAAATTTTCTGGTTATGCAATCTGGTGTTGGGGATACAGGGGAGCAATATATATCTCACACAAACTAACAATCCCTACATCCAGCTGTATCCATCCGTCAACACATAACCAAGAAACCTTCGGAAATCGTTTACCTCAACCTTGAAAAGCATCCGTTATACGAGTCATGGCAATACTCCGTACTCACCACAAAGATTGGGTTAGCGGGATTATCTCACCAACAACTGCATAAAAGAGATTTTCGATGTCGGCATATTAAACTCGGTATTCCGAGCTGCAACGATAAAATTATGACGACAACACCTCGGAGCTCAACTCCCGGGACACCGCCACAACCCCTAAATGTCGAGGCAACCAAGACAATGTTGTCATCATAAAACCATCGAACGATTCTAAGATACCCGTGATCCTAAAAAAAAAATTTAGTGAAATTTAAGAAGAGAAGAGTCAAAACTCTACGTCGGGATACCTCACCGTAAGGTCAAGGGATTTGGGGAGTAAAAAGAATTCCTAAACTCTCCGATATATATAATCCTAAATGACTCAAACATTTTTCTAGACACAACTCGCCACTAAAAGCGATCAAGCGGTGGGGCTCCTAAGGTCGGGAAGGCTCGATTACCAACTTGTAGCGCCCTCGATGCGGCTATATCTCCCACGTGTCGAAGCACGACTTAGAGGCATAACCGCATTGAAAGCAATGTCGCAAGTGAGGTAATCTTCACACAACCCAAGTAATACATAAGGGAAAAAGATACATAGTTGGCTTACAATCGCCACTTCACACAATTACATGAATAAAGCATTACATCATCCAGATACAATCAAGGTCCGACTACGGAACCAAAATAAAAGAAGAACCCCAAATGCGACAAAGGACCCCGATCGACCCCAACTGGGCTCCACTACTGATCAACTAGAACGAAACAACACAAAATGGCAAGATCTTCATCCAGCTCCTCCTTGAGCTTGGTTGCATCACCTGCTCGGTAACATCGGCACCTGCAAACTGGTTTGGAAGTATCTGGTGAGTCACGAGGACTCAGCAATCTCGCACCCACGAGATCAAGACTATTTAAGCTTAAGGGTAAGGTAAAGGCATGAGGTGGAGCTGCAGCAAGCGACTAGCATATATGGTGGCTAACATACGCAAATGAGAGCGAGAAGAGAAGGCAAAGCACGGTCGATATAAGTATGATCAAGAAGTGATCCTATAGCAACCCACGTCAAGCATAACTCCAACATCGTGTTCACTTCCGGACCGGAAAGAGACCATCACGGTTACACACACGGTTGATGTATTTTAATTAAGGTCAACTTCAGGTCTTCTACAACCGGACGTTAACAAATTCCCATCTGCCCATAACCATGGGCACGGCTTTCAAAGTTCAAATCCTGCAGGGTGTCCCAACTTAGCCCATGACAAGCTCTCACGGTCAAGCGGAGGAATAGACCTCCACCGAGACACTCCGATCAGACTCGGTATCCGGTACAACAAGACATTTCGACAGGTAAAACTAAACCAGCAACACCGCCCGAATGTGCCGATAAACCCGATAGGAGCTGCACATATCTCTTTCTCGTGGCACACTCAGATGAGACTAGCTACGAGTAAAACCAACCCTCAAGTTTCCCGAGGTGGCCCCTTGAGTATTTCGGTTCGGACCAACACTCGAGGAGCACCGCCCGGGGTTAAAATAAAGATGACCCTTGAGTCTGCAGAACCCAAGGAAAAAAAAAAGGCTAGGTGAGGCAAATGGTAAAACCAATGTTGGGCATTCTTTGGAGAAGCTTTACTTAAGCCGAATCGTCAAGGGGTTCCCATTATAGCCCAACCGTGTAAGGGACGCAAAATCCGGGAACATAACACCGATATGACGGAAACTAGGGCGGCAAGAGTGGAACAAAACACCAGGCATAAGGCCGAGCCTTCCACCCTTTACCAAATATATAGATGCATTAATTAAATAAGGTATATTGTGATATCCCAACAAGTAAACATGTTCCAACCAGGAACAACATCTTCATGTTCCAACAAGGAACAGACTTCAATCTTCACCTGCAACTAACAACGCTATAAGAGGGGCTGAGCAAAGCGGTAACATAGCCAATCAACGGTTTGCTAGGAATGGTGTCAAAGGTTAGAGGTTTGACATGGCAATTTGGGAGGCTGACAAGCAAATGGTAGGCATCGTAGCATTGGCATAGCAAAAGAGCGAGCAAACTAGCATAGCAAAGATAGTAGTGATTTCGAGGGTATGATCATCTTGCCTGAAATCCCGCAAGGAAGAAGAACGAGTCCATGAAGAAGACAAAAGGACGAAGTCGAACGGATCCTCACAACTCCGGAACGAAACCGAAGCTAACGAGAGAGGCAACCCGGAAAGAAACAAACAACATAGTAAACAACCATCACATAAACATGGCATGATGCATAAACAAGTATGATGCATGTCGGTTTAATGAAACATGGCATGGCAAATTGCAACAAACTATTTTACAAATTAAGTGGAGCTCAATATGCAACGAGTTGCATATTGACAAAACACCACATCAATTATTTAGTTCTCTCTCGGTTAAGAACAAGACAAGATTAAATGTTGGTTAACATGGCCAGAGGTGAAGCATAACAAAACTATATCATCTAAACAATTTAAATGGGGCCGGATATAAAAACAACAAATCCGGTAAATCCCCATATGCATTTAGCAATTTAATGCAACAACAAGTTTTAAACATTTTAATGTTGTTATCATGATGCGGATGACATGAACAAGTTTTATGTAATTTTTATAAAAATGTTGACATGATCATGATATGAAGCATTTGTAGCCGTGGCGGAACGAAAAGGGTGCCACGGCGCTAAACGAAAAGGGTGCCACGGCGGCGAAATCCAAATGATGCCACGGCAACATATCGGTGGTCCGACAACTCCTCGGGATGTCGATTGCAAAAGAAAGGTGACGCGAGCGCGGAACATGCTAGAGATGGTGGGGTGCTCCCGACACCGGGTTCCCACGGACGGTGGCATGGCAACGAGTAACAAATGGACACGATGCAAAAGCGGGCATCTCATAACCAAGCATGCATTCGCTCACGGGCGCCGTCTCGGTGTTATACCTTGAGCGTGCGTTCGTAGAGAGGGAAGTAGTCGCTCGCGATGATCGCCGAGGGAAGTAGTCGTACACGGCGTAGTGGAAGTCGTTGTTCATGGGTCGTCGTGGAAGTAGTAGTACACGGCGGCGGCGGTAGTTGTTCAGGGTCTTGGCGGTTCGTCGTGGAGCCGTACATGATCGTCGTGGTACACCATTCGTAGATGTTCGGGCGGCGGTAGTGGTACACGTTTGACGTTTTGTAGCCGAACTTGACGCATCCGAGGTCTTCGGGTTCGTAGTTGTACTTGGCGTTCGGAGTCCGGGTCTTGTCGGGGTACTTGTGACTCGTGTAACTCCATCGTTAGTCTCGTAATCGCACATGGGTCTCGAGTCTTGGTCCTGAACTTGAGGAGGTCAACGGTCAAAGTGACCCACGCGAGCACACGCGCACGGGCAGGAGAGCGGGCGAACAGAGACGCGTCCTCCACCCCGCCGAACGAGGCGCAGGCGGGCGGGGCTCATCTGGTTCCCGGCCGGGTCCAGGCCGGTGGGACTCCATGGGGCGGCGGCCATGGCGTCGGGCAGGGCTTCCCGAGATGGTGCAGGAAGGCGGGCCGCGGACATCCATGGCCTCAGCGAGGGGGGGGGTCGGGCGCGAGGCTCCTGTGGCAGCCATGGCTGCACGAGCTCGCGGACGGAGCTGCAGGCGCGAGCAGCCGAAGGAGGGCGTCGGCGCGGGAGAGAAACAGGGCGCGGAAGCTTGAGGAACGACGCGACGGGGCAAAGGAGGTCGGCGGCGAGGTAGGTCGAGGGCGGCGGCGGCCGCTTGGCGGAGGGAGGAGGCAGGCGAGGGGAAAACGGAGAGGCGCGAGGGCAGGGGATCGGGCGAACGAAGGTGGCGGCGCGAGGGGATGAGGAGGAGAGATGCGCAGAGGATGGAGGCGCTGCGGGAGGAGGCAGAAGGGATCGGGCGATGGGTCGATGCGCTCCTCTGCCTGGCGATGGAGGGAGGAAGATGGGATCGGGAGAGGAGATCGAGCGGAGGGAGACGAGGTCGGGCGCTGGCGGCGGTGTGGGAACGAGATGGGGATCGAGAGAGGTAGATGGCAGCGTGCAGAGGGAGCGATGGGGATCGCTGGGAGTCGGGCTAGGGCTAGGGTTAGGATTAGAAGGGGTAGGTGGGCCTGGGCTGGGCCTTAGGAACTGATGGGCCTTAGAGGCCGGCTGGGCTGCTCCTCTTTTTTTTCCTTTTTCGTTTTTCTTCAGACAGAAAACAAAAGGAAAACCAGAGGGGGAAAAAGAAGAGGATCTAGAGAAATATAAAAATATTCTCATGATCCTGAGCATGCTCACTATTTAATAAAATTAGTTTGGAGATTATAAAGGACGTAAAATAATTCAAGTTTGAATTAAATTCAAACTTGAACCATTTTAAACCTTAACCAAAACAAATCCAAAAGAGATGAAATTTGGCAGAGAGGCTAGGTACACGGTGTTAGAATTTTGGGGAAAAGATGAGCATTTTTGGTGGAGGCAAAGTGGCACTTGCAAGAACGTAAGAAAAGGGAAGGAGGAGAAGTGAAGGTGCAATGGTTTGAAGAGGTGACAAGGGTACGCACAAGATGCTCATGGAAACAACATGAATGACAAAATGCAACATGGCAAGCACGAAGCTATACTTGATATGACCCAGATGCAATACAAGATGGCATGATGACATGATGCAATGCAAAAATAAAAAAAATCACACGACAAAACTCGGAATAGCTGGAAGTCTTCTGGAGCATCGGTCTCGGGGCGTTACAATAGTGCAACTTATTTGTGGCACTGCCGTTTAGGTCATATCGGTGTAAAGCGCATGAAGAAACTCCATACTGATGGACTTTTGGAGTCACTTGATTATGAATCACTTGGCACTTGCGAACCGTGCCTCATGGGCAAGATGACTAAAACCCCGTTCTCCGGTACTATGGAGAGAGCAACAGATTTGTTGGAAATCATACATACAGATGTATGTGGTCCAATGAATGTTGAGGCTCGTGGCGGATATCGTTATTTTCTCACCTTCACAGATGACTTAAGCAGATATGGGTATATCTACTTAATGAAACATAAGTTTGAAACATTTGAAAAGTTCAAAGAATTTCAGAGTGAAGTTGAAAATCATCGTAACAAGAAAATTAAATTTCTACTATCTGATCGTGGAGGTGAATATTTGAGTTACGAGTTTGGTCTACATTTGAAACAATGCGGAATAATTTCGCAACTCACGCCACCCGGAACACCACAGCGTAATGGTGTGTCCGAACGTCGTAATCGCACTTTACTAGATATGGTGCGATCTATGATGTCTCTTACAGATTTACCGCTATCGTTTTGGGGTTATGCTCTAGAGACGACCGCATTCACACTGAATAGAACACCGTCAAAATCCGTTGAGACGACACCTTACGAACTATGGTTTAGCAAGAAACCAAAGTTGTCGTTTCTTGAAGTTTGGGGATGCGATGCTTATGTGAAAAAGCTTCAACCTGATAAGCTCGAACCCAAATCGGAGAAATGTGTCTTCATAGGATACCCAAAGGAGACAGTTGGGTACACCTTCTATCACAGATCCGAAGGCAAGACATTCGTTGCTAAGAATGGATCCTTTCTAGAGAAGGAGTTTCTCTCGAAAGAAGTGAGTGGGAGGAAAGTAGAACTTGATGAGGTAATTGTACCTTCTCCCTTACTTGAAGGTAGTTTTTGCGTAAACCGGTTTACGAGACATCTACACCAAGTAGTGAGGAAGTTGATGATGTTGATCATGAAACTTCAGATCAAGTTTCTCTGTAACCTCGTAGATCAACCAGAGTAAGATCCGCACTGTGAGTGGTACGGTAATCCTGTTCGGAAATCATGCTACTAGATCATGATGAACCCACGAACTATGAAGAAGCGATGGTGAGCCCAGATTCCAAAATGGCTTGAGGCCATGAAATCTGAGATTGGATCCATGTATGAAAACAAAGTATGGACTTTGGTTGACTTGCCCGAGGGTAGGCAAGCAATAGAAAACAAGTGGATCTTCAAGAAGAAGACCGACGCCGACGGTAATGTTATCGTTTACAAAGCTCGACTTGTCGCAAAGGGTTTTCAACAAGTTCAAGGGGTTGACTACGATGAGACCTTCTCACCAGTAGCGATGCTTAAGTCTGTCCGAATCATGTTAGCAATTGCGCATTTTATGATTATGAAATTTGGCAAATGGATGTAAAGACTGCATTCTGAATGGATTTCGGAAGAAGAGTTGTATATGATGCAACCGAAGGTTTTATCGATCCAAAGGGAGCTAACAAAGTATGCAAGCTCCAACGATCCATTTATGGACTGGTGCAAGCATCTCGAGTTGGAATAAACGCTTTGATAGTGTGATCAAAGCATTTGGGTTCATCTGCACTTTTGGAGAAGCTGATTTACAAGAAAGTGAGTGGGAGCTCAGTAGCATTTACGATATTATATGTAGATGACATATTCTTGATCGGAAATGATATAGAATTCTGGATAGCATAAAGGGATACTTGAATAAGAGTTTTTCAATGAAAGACCTCGGTGAAGCTGCTTACATATTGGGCATCAAAATCTATAGAGATAGATCAAGACGCTTAATTGGACTTTCACAAAGCACATACCTTGACAAAATTTTGAAGAAGTTCAAAATCGATCAAGCAAAGAAAGGGTTCTTGCTGTGTTACAAGGTGTGAAGTTGAGTAAGACTCAATGCCCGACCACCGCAGAAGATAGAGAGAAAATGAAAGATGTTCCTATGCTTCAGCCATAGGCTCTATCATGTATGCAATGCTGTGTACTGCACTGATGTGTGCCTTGCTATAAGCCTAGCAGGAGGTACCAAAGTAATCCAGAGTGGATCATCGGACAGCGGTCAAGAACATCCTGAAATACCCGAAAAGGACTAAGGATATGTTTCTCAGATATGGAGGTGACAAAGAGCTCATAAAACGGTTACGTTGATGCAAGCTTTGACAACGATCCGGACGATTCTAAATCGCAGACCGGATCGATTTACACTAAACGGAGGAGCTGTCGGTTGGTGTAGTTCTAAACAAAGCGTCGTGGCGGGATCTACATGTGAAGCGGAGTACATAGCAGCTTCGAAGCAGCTAATGAAGGAGTGCGGATGAAGGAGTTCATATCTGATTTAGGTGTCATACCTAGTGCATCGGGTCCAATGAAAATCTTACGTGACAATCGAGAGCAATTGCCTTAGCGAAGGAATCCAGATTTCATAAGAGGACCAAGCACATCAAGAGACGCTTCAATTCCATCCGGACTTAGTTCGGTGGGAGACATAGAGATTTGCAAGATACATACGGATCTCGAATGTAGCGGATCCGTTGACTAAGCCTCTTCCACGAGCAAAACATGATCAACACCAAGACTCCATGGGTGTTAGAATCATTACTATGTAATCTAGATTATTGACTCTAGTGCAAGTGGGAGACTGAAGGAAATATGCCCTAGAGACAATAATAAAGTTATTATTTATTTCCTTATTTCATGATAAATGTTTATCATTCATGCTAGAATTGTATTAACCGGAAACATGATACATGTGTGAATGCATAGACAAAACAACATGTCACTAGTATGCCTCTACTAGACTAGCTTGTTAATCAAAGATGGTTATGTTTCCTAACCATGAACAAAGAGTTGTTATTTGATTAACAAGGTCACATCATTAGTAGAATGATCTGATTGACATGACCCATTCCATTAGCTTAGCACACGATCGCTTAGTATGTTGCTACTGCTTTTATCCATGACATATACATGTTCTGTAACTATGAGATTATGCAACTCCGTTTACGGAGGAACACTTTGGTGCTACCAAACGTCACAACGAATCGGGTGATTATAAAGGAGTACTACAGGTGTCTCCAAAGGCGATGTTGGGTTGGCGTATTCGAGATTAGGTTTTGTCACTCCGATTGTCGGAGAGGTATCTCTGGGCCCTCTCGGTAATACACATCATCAAGCCTTGCAAGCATTACAACTAATGAGTTAGCTGTGAGATGATGTATTACGGAACGAGTAAAGAGACTTGCGATAACGAGATTGAACTAGGTATTGGATACCGACGATCGAATCTCGGGCAAGTAACATACCGATGACAAAGGGAACAACGATGTTGTTATGCGGTCGACCGATAAAGATCTTCGTAGAATATGTAGGAACCAATATGGGCATCCAGGTCCCGCTGTTGGTTATTCACGGAGACGTGTCTCGGTCATGTCTACATTGTTCTCGAACCGTAGGGTCCATGACGCTTAAGGTTTCGATGATAGTTATTATGAGTTTATGTATTTTGATGTACCAAGAAGTTGAGTCCGGATGTGATCACGGACATGACGAGGAGTCTCGAAATGGTCGAGACATAAAGATTGATATATTGGAAGCATATATTTGAGTTCGAATGGTTAGGGTGAAATCGGGATTTGACCGAAAACCGGGGTTACGGAACCCTCCGGAGGCTATTGGGCCTTAGTGGGCCTCGAGGGAGAAGAGGAGGGGCCGGCCAGCAGGCAGGCGCGCCCTCCCCTAGTCCGAATAGGACAAGGAGGGGGCGGCGCCTTCCTTCTTCCCCCTCCCCCCAATCCTACTCCAACTAGGAAAGGGGGGAGTCCTAATCCCGGTGGAAGTAGGACTCCTCCGGCGCGCCTCCATTGGGCCGGCCGCACCTCCCCCCTTGCTCCTTTATATACGGGGGCAGGGGGGCACCCTAGAACACACAAGTTTGATCTACGGATCGTTCCTTAGCCGTGTGCGGTGCCCCTCCACCATATTCCACCTCGGTCATATCGTCATGAAGCTTAGGCGAAGCTCTGCGCGTAGAACATCAAGATCGTCCACCACGCCGTCGTCTTGTGGAACTCTCCTCGATACTCGGCTGGATCGAGTACGAGGGACGCCATCGAGCTGTCACGCGTGTCAAGAACTCGGGGCCGGAGTAACGGCGCGGGATCGGTCGCATCGCGAGGAGAACGCACGACTACTTCCTCTATGTTGTGATCGCTTCGCTTGGTCACGAGGGTATGTAGACAACACTCTCCCCTCTCGTTGCTATGCATCACCATGATCTTGCGTGTGCGTAGGAAATTTTTTGAAATTACTACGTTCCCCATCAGATATTTCGGGTCAACCTGAGGATGCACGGGAACCGAGGTTCACCGGGGAGGCTCGCCGGAGAACGCGGGATCTCGCCGGAGAACGCGGGAGGTGGCCTGGGATGGCCGGACGGAGCGAGATCCGGCCGGATCCCACCGGATCCGGACGGAGGGGCAGCTTGGCGAGGAGGCGCCGCTCGTCGGAGCAGCGCGCTTATGGCGGGCGGCGGTTGCCGGTGATGGAGGAGCCCGGGCGGCGAAGCGAGGCCCGCGACTCGGAGGCGGGCGCCCAGTGGCGCAGCGAAGGAGCGTGGGCGGCGGCGGCGGAGCTCGGCGACAGGCTGGGCGGCGGGCGGCGGTCGCCGGGCGAGGGCGGCGATCGAGGCAGGGCGGCGGCGGGCGGGCGCGGGCATCCCATGGACGGGCGCGGCGGCGGTGAGCGGGCGGGCGGGCCTGCTGGGCCGGCGGGCGGGCGGCGCGGAGGCGCGGCGGAGGCCATGTGGCGGCTGGGGATTCGCCGGGGGACGGCGTCTCGACGTGTCCGGTCCAGTCCGGACATGTCCGGCGCGCACGGAGGGGAAAAATCTAGGGTTTCGGGGGGATCATCGGCTATATTTATAGGTAGAGGGAGCTAGGAGAGTCCAAATGAGGAGCGGTTTTCGGCCACGCGATCGTGATCGAACGACCGAGAGCATGGAGGGGAGTTTGCTGGGCTTTGGGCCACTTTGGAAGGGGTGTTGGGCTGCAAACCAAAGAGGCTTTTACGGTTACCCGGTTAACCGTTGGACTATCAAGCGGACTCCAAATGACACGAAACTTGACAGGCGGTCTACCCGTGCTATACCAAGGCCGCTTGGCAAACCTCGAGCCATTCCGAGAAAGTTTAATACCCGCTCACAACAGAAGACAAAAGGGGACGCCGGGGAACATAGGAGTGCCGGATTGCAAAACGGACAACGGGAAAATGTTGGATGCATGAGGCGAACACGTATGCAAAATGAAATGCACATGATGACAAGATATGAAATGCAGATGATGACATGGCAAAGTGCAACACGCAAGCAAATGACATGGCAACGACAATAATAATCGCGGAACACTGGCGAACGAATCCGGGGCGTTACATTTAGAGTAGCTAGGCTTAAGATTTTCATCAGATTCATCCTCACTTGATTCAGAGGAGGGGTATTTAGTTACCTTAGCAGCCTTTGCCATGAAGCAATAGGTGGGAGCATAGTTATCATTGCCTTCATCAGCGTTGTTGGTGTTGCCATTTTCTTCAGAGTTGAAGATAGACTTGCTGACAAATGCGGTAGCAAGAGCTAGACTCGCCACACCTTACTCAGACTCCTCGGATGCCTCCTCCTCCTCATTATCCTCAGATTGAGCTTCAAAATCCATTTCCTTGCCAATGAATGCTCGAGCCTTCTTGGAGCTGCTCTTCTTGTGGGATGAAGATTTCGAGGATTTTGATGATGAAGACTTTGAGGATTTCTTCTTCTTCTTGGCATCATCAGAACTGTAATCCTTGTATTTCTTCTTCTTTAATTCCTTGTCCTACTGAGGACAATCTTGAATGTAGTGACCAGGCTTCTTGCATTTGTGGCACAGCCTTCTCTTATAGTCACTTGATGAGGAATCACTGCTCCTTGAAGATTTTCCGAAGCGACCACGTCTTGAAAATTTCTGGAACTTCTTCACGAGCAGAGCTAGCTCCTGGCTCAATTCTTCAGGATCACAAAGGCTGCTACCAGAATCTTCACATTCTGATTCAGACACTGCCTTGGCCTTCAGGGCACGTGGTTTGCCATAGCTTGAACCATAGACATCTCTCTTTTCAGCAAGCTGGAACTCATGAGTATTTAGCCTCTCGAGGATATCGGCGGAATCTAGTGACTTGAAATCAGCACGCTCTTGAATCGTCAGTGCCAGAGTGTCAAATGACGAATCGAGTGATCTCAGCAATTTCTTCACCACCTCATGGTCGGTGATGTCAGTGGCACCGAGCGCTTGAAGCTCATTTGAGATATCAGTGAGGCGATGGAAGGTTTGCTGAACATTTTCATTGTCGAGTCTTTTGAAGCGGTTGAAGAGATTGTGAAGAAAGTCAACACGAGAGTCACGTTGAGTTGAGACTCCTTCGTTTACTTTGGAGATCCTATCCTAGATAAGCTGAGCAGTTTCCAAAGCACTCACTCTACCATACTGCCCTTTACTCAGATGACCACATATGATATTCTTCGCTTGAGAATCGAGTTGCTTGAATCTCTTCACATCAGCAGCATTCAGGGAAGGTGTGACTGAGGGAACACCATTTTCCACAACGTACCAGAGATCGTTGTCAATTGCTTCAAGATGCATTCGCATCTTATTCTTCCAGTAGGGGTAGTCCGTGCCATCGAAGGTAGGACACCCAGCAGAGACCTTGATCATACCTGCGGTCGACATAACTAAAACTCCAGCTGGTTAAACCAAAATCACATAGAACAAGGGAGTACCTTGCTCTGATACCAATTGAAAGTGCGTTATATCGACTAGAGGGGGGGTGAATAGGCGATTTTATGAATTCTTCACTGAGGAATTTGCCGGTGAGGAAATTCCTTAGGGAAGAACTACTTGCAGCGAAATAAGTACTCAGAAGTAAGCATAACAGAATACACACATAGTCATCATGATGAAATGAAGACAATCACAGAGTACAGAAAGCGTAAACATAGGATAAAACAAGATGAAGACAAACAGACTGAAGAAATTGAACTGAGGAAATTGAGAAAGTCTTCAGTCAAAGTCTTCAAACACAGATATGAACAATCACTCAACACAGTAATGAGGAAATGAAAGAGTTGAGGAAATAGAACCAGTAAGGTTGGTGAAGAAAATGATTTTGTAGACCAGTTCCAATTGTTGTCTCAGTTGTATGTCTGGTTGGAGCGGCTGAGTATTTAAACTTGAGGACACACAGTCCCGGACACCCAGTCGCTGAGCACGCAGCTCAGGACACCAAGTCCTCACCGTATTCTCCTTGAACTAAGGTCACATAGACCTCGTCCAATCACTCGTGGTAAGTCTTCAGGCAACTTCCAAACCTTCACAGACTTCGGTCACTCGGCCATCCACAATTCCTCTTGGATGCTCTAGACCATGACGCCTAACCGTCTGGAAGAAGCACGATCTTCAAAGGTAACAAGCGTCGGATCCACGCAGATCAATTTCTTGATGATGCTCAATCACTTTGGGTTTGTGGGTGTTTGGGTTTGGATTTTCCTCACTCGATGATTTTCGCTCAAAGTCCTCGGAGGATGGGTTGCTCTCAAATGACAAGTGTCAGTTTCTCTCGGAGCAGCCAACCAGCTAGTGGTTGTAGGGGGCGGCTATTTATAGCCTAGGGAGCAGCCCGACATGATAAGACATAAATGCCCTTCAATGATATGACCGTTATGTGGATAAGATATTTTGGGACAGCTAGCGCGAAGCACAGCAACGGTCGGAAATTTGACTCTCAAATTCCTCAGGGCTATCATGTTCCTCACTATGTAGGCAATCCGCACTGGCGAATTCCTAAATCCTCAGTCAGAAAAATTCCTCAACGACCATAAGAACTTCGTCTCTGTCACTGAAGAAATTGACTGAATTGTATGATATTTCCAATGGCTTCACTCGAAGGGATTGGTAGGTGTAGGATTTTGAGTTGAGCATCACATGGAAATTTTTCCTTAGTATTTCCTTGACCCCTTTAATAGTACAGTGTTTCCTATGACTCAAGAAAGAGAAAAACAAAACTATGAAAACGAAAGTCTTCAAGCTTCATATTCCTCGCATGAATATCAAGTCTTCACGGACACACCAATTTCTTCACTTTCAAAGTCTTCATGAAAGTCTTCAGGAATACCAAAATCTTCAGTCGAAGATATTCATTTTTAGGGGTCGACTTTCTCTGTAAATATCAAACTCATAGACTTATAGACCTGTGTACACTCATAAACACATTAGTCCCTTAACCTATAAGTCTTCAATACACCAAAATCACTAAGGGGCACTAGATGCACTTACACAGGAGATGGAACATTGCATCCCGATTTACACCTTATCTTTGTGGATGATGTTTGTGGATTATTTAAGCTTGCAGGTATTCCCGATGATGTTGTCAAAAGGAAGGTCTTCCCTTTATCTTTGAAGGGAGATGCATTGACATGGTATAGGCTATGTGATGATACGAGATCTTGGAATTACAAGCGATTGAAGTTGGAATTTCACCAGAAGTTCTATCCTATGCATCTTGTTCAACGTGATCGTAATTACATATATAATTTCTGGCCTCGCGAAGGATAAAGCATCGCTCAAGCTTGGGGGAGGCTTAAGTCAATGTTATATTCATGCCCCAATCATGAGCTCTCCTGGGAAATGATTATTCAAAATTTTTATGCTCGGCTTTCTCTTAATGATCGCAACCCGCTCGACACTTCCTGTGCTGGTTCTTATATGCTGAAGACTATTGATTTCAAATGGGACTTATTGGGAAGAATTAAATGCAACTCTGAAGATTGGGATTTCGACGATGGTAAGGAGTCAGGTATGACACCTAAGTTCGATTGTGTTAAGTCTTTTATGGATACCGATGCTTTCCGTGGATTTAGCGCTAAGTATGGGCTTGACTCTGAGATAGTAGCTTCTTTCTGTGAATATTTTGCTACTCATGTTGATCTCCCTAAAGAAAGGTGGTTTAAATATAATCCTCCCGTTGAAGTAAAAATAGTTGCACCTATTACAGTTGAAGAAAAGACTGTCTCTTATAGTGATCCTATTGTTCCTACTACTTATGTTGAGAAGCCTCCTTTTCCCGTTAGGATAAAGGATCATGCTAAAACTTCGGTTGTTGTTCGTAAGAGTAATACTAGGACTTATACACCTCCTGAGCAAATCAAAGTTGAACCTAGTATTGCTATGATTAAAGATCTCTTGGATGATGATTTAGATGGGCATGTTATTTATTTCTGTGGTGAGACTGCTAATATTGCTAGACCAGATACTAAGATACATAGACCTGTCGTAGGCATGCCTATTATTTCTGTTAAAATAGGAGATCATTGTTATCATGGCTTATGTGATATGGGTGCTAGTGCTAGTGCAATACCTTATGACTTATATAAAGAAATTATGCATGACATTGCACTTGTTGTATTAGAAGACATTGATGTTACTATTAAGCTTGCTAATAGGGATACCATTAAACCAATTGGGATAGTTAGAGATGTTGAAGTCTTGTGTGGGAAGGTTAAATATCCTACTGATTTTCTTGTTCTTGGTTCCCCACAAGATGATTTTTGCCCCATTATTTTTGGTAGACCCTTCTTGAATACAGCTAGTGCTAGGATTTATTGTGAAAAGGATACTGTTACAATTGGCTTAGAGGGTATGTCTCATGAGTTTAATTTTGCTAAGTTTCGTAGACAACCTCGTGATAGAGAATCACCTAGTAAGGATGAGATTATTGGTCTTGCTTCCATTGCTGTGCCTCCTACTGATCCGTTAGAACAATATTTGCTAGACCATGAAAGCGAAATGTTTATGAAGGAAAGAAGGAAATAGATGAAGTGTTCCTTAAACAGGAACCTATGCTAAAACACAACCTTCCGTTGAAATTCTTGGGATCCCCTCCACCCAAGGGAGATCCGTGTTTGAACTCAAACCATTACCGATAATCTTAAGTATGCTTATCTTGATGAAAAGAAAATATATCCTGTTATTATTAGTGCTAACCTTCAGAGCAAGAAGAAGAAAGATTATTGAAAACTCGAAGAAGCACGCGCTCCTATTGGATATACTCTGGATGATCTTAAGGGCATTAGTCCCACGTTATGCCAACAAAAAATTAATTTGGAGGCTGATGCTAAACCAGTTAGAGATCCTCAACGACGACTGAATCCCAAGATGAAAGAAGTGGTAAGAAAGGAGATAATAAAGCTCCTTGAGGCAGGTATAATTTATCCCATTGCTGATAGTGATTGGGTAAGCCTTGTCCATTGTGTTCCTAAAAAGGGACGTATTACTTGTTGGAAATATGCCCTAGAGGCAATAATAAAAGTATTATTATATTTCAATGTTCATGATAATTGTCTTTTGTTCATGCTATAACTGTATTATCCGGAAATCGTAATACACGTGTGAACACTTAGACCACAAATGTCCCTAGTGAGCCTCTAGTAGACTAGCTCGTTGTGATCAACAGATAGTCATGGTTTCCTGACTATGGACATTGGATGTCGTTGATAACGGGATCACATCATTAGGAGAATGATGTGATGGACAAGACCCAATCCTAAGCATAGCATAAAAGATCGTGTAGTTCGTTTGCTAGAGCTTTGCCAATGTCAAGTATCTCTTCCTTCGACCATGAGATCGTGTAACTCCCGGTTACCGTAGGAGTGCCTTGGGTGTATCAAACGTCACAACGTAACTGGGTGACTATAAAGGTGCATTACAGGTATCTCCGAAAGTATCTGTTGGGTTGACATGGATCGAGGCGGGATTTGTCACTCCGCATGACGGAGAGGTATCTCTGGGCCCACTCGGTAATGCATCATCATAATGAGCTCAAGGTGACCAAGGTGTTGTACGGGATCATGCATTACTGTGCGAGTAAAGTGACTTGCGGTAACGAGACCGAACAAGGTATTGGGATACCGACGATCGAGTCTCGGGCAAGTAACGTACCGATTGACAAAGGGAATTGCATACAGGGTTTGATCGAATCCTCGACATCGTGGTTCAACCGATGAAATCATCGAGGAGCATGTGGGAGCCAACATGGGTATCCATACCCCGCTGTTGGTTATTGCTCGAGAGTCGTCTCGGTCATGTCTGCGTGTCTCCCGAACCCGTAGGGTCTACACACTTAAGGTTTGGTGACGCTAGGGTTATTAGGAAGACTAGTATGTGACTACCGAATGTTGTTCGGAGTCCCGGATGAGATCCCGGACGTCACGAGGAGTTTCGGAATGGTCCGGAGGTAAAGAATAATATATAGGAAGTGGTATTTCGGCCATCGGGAAAGTTTCGGGGTCTCCCGGTAATGTCTGGGACCACCGGAAGGGTCCCGGGGTCCACCGGTGGGGCCACCTATCCGGAGGGCCCCATGGGCTGAAGTGGGAGGAACCAGTCCATAGTGGGCTGGTGCGCCCCAGGCCCACCCTGTGCCTAGGGTTGAAACCCTAGGGGTGGGGCGCCCACTTGGCTTGGGGGCACTCCACCCCTTGCCGCCCCCTTGGAGATTGGATCTCCGAGGGCAGTGCCCCTGTGGGGCCTATATAAGAGGGGGAGGAGGGGGCTGCTGTACCCATCTCCAAGGCGCAGCCCTCCCTCCCCAACACCTCTCCTCCTCCATGGCGCTTGGCGAAGCCCTGCCGAGATCTGCGTCCACCATCACCACGCCGTCGTCTTGCCGGTGGAGCTGTCTTCCTCAACCTCTCCTTCC